>HF970765.1:194329-209545 GCA_000604205.2 Neurospora africana FGSC 1740
ACAACCCCAAGCGACATCTACTAAAACGGCTACGCCACGCGGGCCAGGACGGCCCCCTTCTGTCGCGAAATCATCTGCTTCAACGCAAAGAACCGGCCATGTCGAAACACTGCCACTGTTGCTATGTGTGGCCGAAGACTGCTTCGCCAAAGCACACGCTGCAGCCTCGAGAGTTGCGAGGTCAATGTCGGATAGTGAGGTCAAAGAATACCACAAGATGGTAGCGACAGGTCTGGGCTGTCTTGAAGTCGCCATGAATTCCAACAAGCTGTGGCCGCGTCTCGAAGCTAGACTCTGTCTCAGATACGCCAGTGTTCTCATAGAGGAAACCACCAATATTATGGAGGCCGAAACTGCTCTCACAAGGGGCATTTTGGTCTGCGAAAAGGTATGTAACTCGAGGACTATGGGCAGCATGTATTTGAGGATATGTTAGGGCTGACTTTGAATCACAGCATCGTTTCATCGACCTCAGATACTGCTCGCAGTTCCTCTTAATGAAGACCCTTTTTCAACGCAATCCAAAAGCGGCGTTCAAGTCCCTTGATACCCATATAATGGATGCTACTATGTACAAACACGCACCATGGGTCTATGCATTTCGCTTTCTGAAAGCTGCGTTTCATATTCAGTCAGGAACTGCTGCTGATCACCATGCGCTGGAAAACTTGCGCCGGATGGCGTCGATTGCGACGACAAGGGACGAGAAGGCTATGTTTGTCATGGTAATGCTTCTGGAAGGACTGTCTCACCTCAACACGATGAAGGATGATTGGATCAACCGTGTTCAAAATTGTATTGCGCAGGCACAGAAACTGCAATTTGATGATGCTGCTCACCTTCCTCAGCTCGACGTCCTTCTACTGTTGCTCGATCTTGCCTGCAGCCTTCGGCAAAAGTCTCACAGAGATGCTGCTCAAAAGCTGAGCGTCCTTCAGAGCAAGTTGGAGGAACTGCGCAACCTCCCAAGCTGGTCTTCGGTTTCGGATGAGCTTCTTCTTCCCATTAGACGTGTTGTCAACGACGCTGCGCCGACACTCAGCCGTGATACAGAGGCCGTCCTCCGGCGTGGGGATGGCGCCTTCGATTACTTGGTGTTATCGGCTCTGGGAAAACAAGGGTCGTTCGCAATGGCGTAAGTAGATCGGTACTCAACAAGTAGGTACACATGAATACTGACCATCACGCAGGTACATATTCAACGGCATAGTGGCACTTTACAAATCCACAACCTTGGGAAGAAGCTCGACAATCTGGACAGAAGCTGTGCGATTGTTGGAAGGTAGGCATTGTTAGTGAGCACCGGTTCTTGATCCAGTTCCGCTAACCTGTTACTCAGACAAGAACTCGGGCTCAGGACTGAAATCGCTTCCGGATGCCCTCGCGCATGCCCAGTGGGCAAAGGGTGTAAGCAGCTATGCTCAACTCCTTATTGGACTGCAAGCCGCCACTCTTTCGGACTGGCGGAAGGTGAAGACGTGTCTCGATGCGTTGGGTCCAGCGCAACAGCCATCAGGGTTCTTGGATGTGCTGACTCTTTACCTGACCGGAGTCTTCAAACAAGGAACCGCCAAACTTGGTGAAGCACTTGCGATCTGGAAAGACCCGAGATTTGCAATGGACCGGAATGGAATACCACAAAATAACACGAGCCACATCGCTTCGGAGCTATGCATCCTGGCTGCGCTGAATCGGATCTGGATCATGCAATCGCCAGCACATAGCAATGATGGAGAAACCGCACAGGTCCTGGATTTTCTACGGCCGCTCTGTGAGGATAATCCCGATCTGGATATCAGAATCACATACAACCTGGTGCTCGCCTCCATTACGCTGGATCCGCCGCTGCCGATCAACCAAGTCAAGCAGCATATGAAGCTGTCTCTGAACGGCGCGCAAAACACCAGCAACACGCATTTCCTGTCGATCGCGTTGAACATTATGCGTAACAAGCTCTTCGAAAACGTCGTGGGAGAACAGGCACTGAAAAGCGCAAGAGCAGGCACGGCGCAGGCAAAGAAGAGCGGGAATTTTTTGTGGATGAGCGTGGCCGAGGGCATGCTCGCCCAGTCTCTCGAACAACAAGGGCTCAAGGAAGAGGCAGAGAAGACACGCGAAGACGGAATTCGGCTGGCCAACGAGGCCCATCTTCGAACACAGGTGGAATAAGGGCTTGGAGGTGTCTTGGTGGTGAAGGGATAAGGATGGCTTTACTTTGTATTCGATAGCGTATGTGTTATAGCGATGGGGCGCACCGGCTGGGGTTTCTTGTCGGCGGGGTATGGTGCATGTAAGCGATCTGTCAGTTCTTAGGTCGGAGTAACTGGAGCATGATATGATGAGGAACCATTAGAGGGTATTTCAAACGGGCATGGAGGAGTATACATTTATAAAGAAAAAGATACCCAGGCATTATCTCTGTAGTCAAGGCATGGAGCATCCGTCTTTACACACACAAAGTACAGAGAGAATTCGTGACGGGTGTACAAGTCGCGTGCCAAGAACACTGTGTGGGAACTGTGATGCCCCATAAATGACATGGAAGCTCCACAGAATGGAGCCACGCTAGTGGACAATAAACCCCAGCAAAAAATCAATCCAGATACTTAAGTGTAGAGACGAGACCGATAACGATAGCGACCAGAAGATTGTCGTTATCTTGCCCCAAGTTAGACCGGAACCCATCCGAGAAACCGGACCTTTCAAACCAAGCCATTCCTTTTCGTTTGCTTCTCTCTCCCGCCCTCCCCCTCCTTCATCCTTGGACGCGGAAGACGTTGTGCTGGCAGCATTGGAAGGGATTACCTCCATCCTTCGCTCGCTTCCTCTCTGTCCGATCGCAGAGTGACCATCCGAAGCACGACCTAGTTCGGATTCTCGATTTCAGTCGCAAACGCCGACCCAAAGTCGCAGAGATGTTGCAACTCACCAGCAAGACGCGCCGCACGATCAAGCCGCACATTCTCCGCACGTCATGTCTCACCCTAATCTCGAATGCTCACCCGAGGCCCGCTCCTCTCTACAATCCTGCTAGGCTCTACTCGACTGAGCAGCCAGACAAGCCGAGCTCATACGCTAACGCTCCCGAACTGAACGACAACGACTTCAAGCCTGCACCTGGAAAGCAGCGCCTACACCCACGGGCTCTTAGGAGTAAAAACACCAAGAAGCGGGGCGTGGCGTCCAATACACAGCCGTTGGCCAACTTCTTGGAGTACCTCGAGACAGGAAGTCTGAACGATGGGCAACAAGAACAGGCAACGACAAAAACACCAGAAGCGCCCGAACCCACGACGGCAGACGGCGCTCAAGATGGCACACCAGAAGCGGCAGAGGGAGGTTCCAAGAAAAAGGGGAAACAGGCGAAGAAGTCGAAGCCGCAGCCAAGCAGTTCCCCTGCTGCTGTTGGCAGTGATCCCAAACTGATGCAACGAGCTACGGCGGTATTACGAAAGGTACTTGAGAAGGAGCTGCGTGCCGAGCAGGAGAGCGTGGGATCGGAGGCGGGCAAGGACAAGTCTAAATCTGGCAAGAAGAAGAAACAGAAGTCAACAGAGACGAAACCCACGGAACCGAAGAGCTTGATAAGAAGATTACAGACCGGCGGTAAACTGAAGCACCCGGGTGTTTTGGCAAAAACAACGACTGCGGCAGCTGTAACTTCAGCACCGGATACGTCGGCGGCGACCACAAAGAAGCAGACAAATGAGACATCGGCCGAACCAAAGCCTCGCTCACCTGAAGATTTACAATGGCCACCGCCGGGAAGGAAGCTCCACGTGCGACGGGTTGATCCCGACTTGATCAGAATGATACCGGTCCATAAAGAGCAGCCTCCTGTACCAGGTCTGTCTTACGGCTTGGATAGAGCCCTGTTCAACCCCGGAGTCTACCACATGCAGGATCCTAGGTCTCGGGTATGGAATTTCGACCCCTATCTTGCGCGCATCATGCCAATTCAGGAGTTCGATTTCAACGCGCTCAAGCAATATATCACCTCGTCAAAGGATACCACCCTTATCGACATCGCACGTGAGGCGAACAAGAAGTACACGGGCTCTACCTCGAGTATGACCTCGACACTAGCGCATTTCCATTATCTTCTGTCCTCCTGGCGACCCATCACCACCGGCATGATGTCTCAGTCGTTCAGGACCGATTCGACAAACTTTACCAGGATCATGCGCGCCCCTTCAGCTGCCTTCCTTCACTGGAAGGACGGTGTGTACGCGATCGATGCGGACAAGGAATTCGACACAGCAAACATCCTCAGCATGCTCGGAAAGTCAATGGAAAAGCTTCTCACGTTGCCTAAGGAAGACTTTGAGAAGTATCGCAAGACCAAGTCTCACCAGCTCACCGAAGAGGAACGTGACAGCCCCGAGTCATACCATTACACCAAGTTGGGAGACTTCATGATGCGCTCACAGCTCGATGCCTACGATCCTAGAATTCCTGGCACCGGCATGTTCGATCTCAAGACCAGAGCCGTTATCTCTATCCGCATGGACGCCAAGGGTTTCCAAAAGGGCATGGGATACGAGCTCCGCCACCGGAACGGTAACTGGGAATCGTTTGAGCGCGAATACTTCGACATGATCCGTTCTGCTTTCCTCAAGTACTCCCTCCAGGTCCGCATGGGCCGTATGGACGGTATCTTCGTTGCCTTCCACAACACCGAGCGGATTTTCGGCTTCCAGTACATCCCGCTTACCGAGATGGACTATGCCTTGCACGGCACCCGTGACACCAATCTCGGTGGCAAGGAGTTCAAGCTCAGTCTCCATCTGCTCAACAAAATTCTGAACAGGGCTACCGCAAAGTGGCCAGAGCAGTCGTTGCGCCTTCACATTGAGACGAGGCCAACTGACCCTCCGCTCATGTACATCTTTGCCAAGCCGGTCACACCCGATGAGATTGAGAAGATCCAGGGAGCCAACAAGAAGATTATCGAGAAGTTTGAGCGCGACATGATGGGCCTGGAACCGAAGGAAGAGAAGGAAGAGGGTGTTGCTGATGAGAAGACAACTGAGAAGGCTGTGGAGGAAGCGACCGAGGAGTCTGTCAGTGAACCTGAAGCCCGTGAAGAGGTCACTACAGCGGACGTCTGGGAGGACATGGTAGTTAAGGTGGAGGAGGCCCTCGAAAACGAGGAGCACGGCGTCACCTCCGTCCGCGAAGCTATTGAGCAGGCCCTTCGCTCGAGTGGCCTGCTCGAAGCCAGCGCCCCTGAGGAGGCGCGCCGTTATCTGGATGAGCTTCTCGAGGCTCTCACGAGCGCTGAGTCGGGCAAGGCTGACGAGTCCGCGGCTGATAGCGCAGCTGAGGAGTCTGCGTCTGCCATCTCTGCTGAGGAGACTACAGACACCAAGGTTGGGAATGGCCAGGCGGCTGAGGCTGAGGAGGAACCCACGTTGAAGGATTTGGTCCTTCGCCTCGCCAGCCAAGTCAAGGCAGACCGCAGTGAAGTCGCCAAGGGCGAAGCCGAAGACGATGTGTCTTCTGCGGCCGCGGATGACTCCAAGCTCCGCAAATTTGAGACCATTCTGTCAGAGCTCATTTCCAAGTCGCGGGACACCAACGAAGCCGGCGAGAGCACAGAAGGTGGTGACCAGACCGCCGCCTCCACCGACGCCTCCGCCACATCCAAGACGCAAAACCCCGAAGACGAAATTGCCTCCATCGACGAGACCGTGCACACCAAGACCAACGACAACTCCATTCTCCCCGAGACCAAGCCCGAACTCCTCGGCATGATCCTGACCATCCGCAACAAGGTCAACGGCGAGTACGTCGAGCGCCCTGAGCACCTGCGCCGCACCGACAAGTGGGAGGTCGAGTATTCGCTTGAGGACATGCCGGCCCTGCGGGCCGAGACCATCTATAAGATGGTTATCCAGCGGCGGTGCAAGACGCTCGACGACCAGGAGGACCGCGACAAGGCCTGGTACGAGATGTTCCAGGGCGCGCTGCACAAGTACACGCGTAAGGGTCGCTTGCATCGTAAGAAGGAGATCCAGCTTGGGAAAACCAGGCCCGTGCACGTGTATGGTATGGATAAGCCGCTTGATTGGGATTCGGTCTTTGGCGAGGGTAAGGAGGAGGGTATGTCCTACCGGTGGTATGGGCAGGAAGCGGAGAATGTTGAGAGTGGCACCATCGAGCTGAGCCCGGAGGAGGAGGAGGAGGATGATGGGAGTTTGCCGGTGGAGGAGGTGGAGGGGGCTGAGGAGGGCGATGTGGAGGTCGATGTGGCGGCTTTTTCTGAGGACAATAAGCCTGAGGAAAAGTCTGAGGACCAACCTGAGGCTGAGGAACAACAACAGTCTGAGGAGAAGTCCGAGGACAAGCCCCAGGAAAAGTCCGAATGAGCTGTAAAGAGGAAGAAGAAAGAGGACGCCATTTTGTAAAAAAGCAAGCATGTGAAATGGAGATGTAAGGAGAACCGTGTAAATGCCCTCATCCCCCATCACATATCACTCTGTACCATCACCAGTAGAAGAAGCAAAAAGCATTTTGAATTGAAGCATCGCGTTGATAGATTTCCTAGAAACCGTTCGATAGACCGAGTCACCATACTGTCTTTGTTCTCTTCTTTTACTGTGCCGGTATTTTCGGTGATTCGCCTCTGTTCGTTCTCTTGTGGTGAGGTACCACGATCTGCGATCTTTGCCGTAAGTGGTAGTTTGTTTACTTTCCACCTAGGTCTACTGGGTTGAACGAACCTGACCCCTGAAACAAGTTCAGTCGAACTTGAAAGGGGGTCGCACAGGAATTCAGTATGGTCCTTTGAGCTTGTCTATTGCTTCATGTTTCCGCGGCAACGTCAGATGGAGGCATGTCTGGCTAGAGTTATCTCTCCGAAGACCACCTCTGTAGGATAATTACTACTATCATTATATTTTCGATTTGATTTCCAGATGCCGTTGTCTAACATACTTCGGCAACTTAATGGTCTGAGCATCCTCCGTCCTCTCAAAGCAACCACCACCTCCCAATTGATATCCTGAATCAAAGAACAAATTCGTATTCGCATCCCTTCAACGCCAATGCTATGCAAATATTCGAGAGAAAAAAACTAAAAACCACCACTCCCTTCTGTACGTTGGCACGAACATAGCCTCGTGTTTTCAAGATTGTTTGTTGAAAAAAGCCCAGGTAATGAATAAAGCAAAAATTGGGAAAGCATCGGTATTCTTGCCGCCCTCCATCCAAAATAGTCTGAAGAGCTAATAACGTGACTTTAGAGATATTTTGCATAGAAATACTTTGCTTATGCAAAATATGCTTGCAACGTCGGAAACTGTTCCAATCCAGCAGCAAAAACAAGGTCGCGCTTCAGCTTGTTCTGAGTGACATCCTGCGTCGTAATTTGCAAGTTTCCATCTTCGCACCAGTTTTTGACGGGCTACGAAAGAAGGGGTGAAAGTCAGTTTTCATCTTCGTCTTACAGGAGCGGGGCAAAGAACTGACCAAACAACTCAAATACTTGCACCAGCTGCACTCCTTATGATCCACATAGAAGTTATTAAGCAGCAAGATGAAGACGACGACAGCAAGAGTCAGGAAAGCCGCCCTGACCAGCCACCAAACCCACCACAGCGGCTTCCGACCCTTAAAGAACCCGACAGGATTGCTGAAGAAAGAAGGCGGTGCCCCTTGCCTCAGGAAGCCGTTGGTGTCGACAACTTGCGAGTAAGGCGGTTCGTCGCCTATCCGCCGACGAAGTGCGTTTGGCGATTGCAAAACACAGATTCCCAACGCAAGACCGGCCAAGAAGCCGCCAATGTGGGCAAAGTTGTCCAAGCCCGGAAGTAGACCGAGCACAAAGGAGATGACGATGTCGAGAGCGACGAATAATAAGTCCTTCCATGGGCTCTTGCGGTCCCGCCATGAATAGAGCAAATCCAGCAGCAAGAGAGCAATAATACCGAAAAGGGCGCCCGACGCACCCGTCGTCTGCATGCCGTTGGCGGCAAAGTTTCCGCCCATCACGAACCCAAAGATTCCAGCGCTGATGTAGACAATAAAGAAGCGGATCGAACCGATCGACCGCTCCATCTCCCTTCCGATCGTCATCTGGAGAAGCATGTTGAAGCCAATGTGGATTACTCCGGCGTGGAGGAACATCGGGGTGATGAAGCGCCACCACTGGTTGGGTTCGGGAACGTTCTCCATGGTCGCGGTCGCGTTGTACCAGGGCTCAGGGACGCCGCCGAAGCCACACAGTTCGGAAAGAGTACACTTCATAGTCGGGGAATTGATGTCGTATGTCGTCGTGTTTGGACAGGGCCAGCTGATGGGCTGTGTTGCGTTTTGGACGCCCGGGATGGCGTGCATGCACGGATCCCAGCGGGCGCCCATGTTGATGAGCATGTAGCTGGAAGGACCGATGAAGGGGTTAAACTGGGGCTTGATCATGATGGGTGATCCCGTGGCCATGCCTAAATCCGCGATGATTTCACGAGTTAGTTCTACCTGTAAGGGGTTTCTTGGTTGGTTGGATCATACCGTTCTTGACGAGTTCGGCAATGAATACGGCTACCTGGACGGTGGTAAAGAAGTAAACAACAAAGGGTATCCTCTTCGCATTCGAGCCAAGCATTCCCAATTGTCCCACACTAACACGACCGCTTCGGGACTTCTTTTGCTGTGGTTGGGGCGCATCGTAGACGTGATCTTGCATCTCGGGGTCATTGTTCTTGTTTCTGCCGCCGCTGCGGTCCTCCAAAGGGATGTCATCTGTGGGATGATTGTAAGCCATATCTTCTTCGGAGGGAACACGGGCGGGGCCGTGGTAGGCCGTGTCTTGGTAGTGCTGACTAGTTAGATGTTGTCGGCTTGAAGAAGCGCCGGACTGATGTGAAGATGCGGGATAGACATGGTCGTCGAAGACGGTATCGAAGGGCGATTGGGAGTTTGCGCTGTAGGAGGTTGGCATGGGTTGTTGCCCCTGGCCATGATTTTGATTATAATAACTGGCGCCGCCGCCTTGGTAGCTCGTTGACTGGCCAGGTATGGGTAGCGGCTTTTGGCTGTAGTATTCGTGGTCGTTCATGTTTGTCTCGCGGTGGCGTCGTTGCCCTTGTCTGTTGGGAGTGTCGCCGTCGGTTCAGCGTGCGCAAGGTGGTATGTGGGACGTCGCGGGGCAGACGTTTCGACGTTCGTCTGATTTAAGTTGTCTAACCCGCAGACGGGGAGATTGATCGCATTCCCAGAAACTGTGAAAATGGATGTGTCGCGGGTCAGTTTCGAAAAAGCAAACGGCGGCAGCCTCTTGGCAGCGCAAGCGTAGAGGCAGGAATATCGAAGCGAGGTTTGATGATGAACGAGCGACTGGCGACCTAGAGGTAGAGAGGCAGGAGAAATCGAGGAAATCCTGGTAGCCCGAGCTTAAAATTAGTAAATCGGACGAGGTGAGGCTGGTGGTTGGAGGTGGGCGTGTTTGGCAGTTACCCACTTCGGCTTGGACTTGTTTAGCCAGAGCTAGTGTAGAGGCAAGGGGATCTTTCTTCAGCGTCGTTTCCAGGTAGTGTATTTGTTCGCTAGTTGGTCCTTCTAGTCCACTGCTACTGCAGGCACGCAGCGCTGGGACTGCGGTTGGGTCGGGATCCAGGTTCCGCGTGTCCGGGCAGTTCGTATGGTTTCAGACCTCATCAACTCCACAGCCAGGCCAGGCACAAGGGAGCGAGCGGGAGTGTGAGAGTTCGATAAGTTGTGGAAGTGGATGGATGGGCCCAACAACAAACCTTCCGGGCTTAAAGATGATGGCGGCGTTGGAGGTTGTTACTGTGTTCGAGATGGCGGAATGCAAGATGACGGCAGTGCGTTTCTTTCGGGACGGCGACTGCCGATTTAATCAATTCCCAGCCGCAATGCAGAATGCCGTTTGGTACGCAACTTGAAGGTAGCGGGGGCTCAGACGGAGTAGGTAACCATTACAGATCGGAGGGTTGAATGCGGTCGAGCGACGGTTGAAGAGTTGAACAACAGATTCGGGTATACGAGACAAGGAAAACTTAGGTTGGAACATTGATGGTCAAGAGAACAAGTGCGGTTAAAAAAAGAATAGCCTCCAAAAGAGATGACGAATGTGTCAGGCCTCCAGACTCACGAGCAAGTAGGTAGTGAGAGGTTTGGTGTGACATGGCAGTGCATGCGCGTGGAACGGGGCGGCATGCAGATCAACTTCAAAGCCACACATCAAGACGGGATCTGAAGGACGACGACGGGACGGAACGGGTCCGGAACCGAATTGACTGCGGCAGCCAGATGGGTAAAACTGTATGGTTCCAATAGCAAAACACGCTGGGCGGAAGCTTATGTAACCGTGCTTCAGTCCCGTTTATCGATAACTTCATTTTCTCAACTCCGCTGTTTTATCCAGACCCGCTGTCTCTTGCAATAACTTCACCTGCCCTTTGGAAGACCCTCACTGTACCTCGTGCTGGCCCAACGATATCCCACCGTCACCGAAACGGCTGGGTTTTAACCTACCATCATGTCAACAATACGCGCCTTAAAGGGCGCCTTCTCACTATGGGCTAGACCATCACCTCATATCGCCTTTCGACCACACGTCTCATCACGTCAACCGCTTTCTTGCTCGAGGACTTATTCTGATGATCAATCCAGGGAATGGAGCTCCCTTCAAGATTTTTTCAATGATCAGATTGAGAAGCCAAGCAGCCAAGAGAAACGCGATCGCTCTAAGCAGACCAAAGAGGCTCACTCGACGGATAGCACCGATGACGGGGAAGATGAGTCTTCGAGGATACCGTCACCAAAGCAAGAAGAGCCTAAGAAACCATGGATCAAGAAGAGAGAGGAGAGTCTTGCACGTCGCGACTGGGACAAAGTCAATACTAGAAGAAGCAGAAAGACCGCCCGCAACATCGCCTTCCTGGAACAGGAAATAAGCAGGCGGCACGCTGCTGGACGTCCTGATATCACATCCGCCATCGACCCCGAAAGATCTGAAATCACACCCCGCACTGCGAAGGAAGCGATTGCACGCTGGGAGGAGCTGAAACAAAAGAACGCTCAGTACCAACTAAAGGAGTCACGGGCCGTCAGAGCACTGAAGAGAGATGTCAGACGGGAGGCCAAGGAGGCGAGGATCTTCATGGCATCGCAGGCCGCCGAGAAGGCTTGGGAACACGAGTTTGAGCAGATCGAGAAGGACAAGAAGTCCTGGAACGTGAAGGAAAGGAAGGCGGCGCCGGTCAAGACTCAACAGGTGTCTAACAACAAAGAAATCTCTCAATCACTGAATAGTGTGTCGGAAGCAGTCGCTGAAGAGGTCTCGTTTACGCCACAGCAGGAATCGCCAGTCTCGAGGAATGCGAGGGCAGTAATCAACGAAGGGCAGTCGGACGTTTCAGAACACGTGTTCCAAGCACTGGGCAAGCTGGGGAAGACATCGTCCGCCCAACCGAGGACCACGACAGGATTGCCTCGAGAGGTTCCAGCACAAGCGCAGCAGAACGCTGTCCAGACGCCAGAAGACCCTCGAGAAAACGACTCAGCAGAAGAAACGGCCGAGAACCCGGACGAATGGGAAGACGAAATGGACGATGATGCCGAATGGGCCGGTAAGAAGAAGACGCCTAAAAAAGAGCGGCGGCGGATGAAGCTCCTACTGCGGTTCAAGGAGGGTCTGCAGAGGAAGATGGGCGTCCCAGTCGGCGACACAAAGCCGCATCCGGTGATCGATGCCAAATGCGAGGCGTGGTTGTATAGTAGGATTAAGGCGGAAAAGGACCGGGAGAAGAGGAAGAAAGACCGGATGTCGGTCAAGCACCAAAGGTTTGTGAAGAAGCTGGCGAGGAAGGCGGGGGATAACGCAAACCCGTCGTGGTTTAAATGAGTGAGCTGGAGATGAGGATTGCTGTCGACTACGGTTGTCCCTGTCTCTGTTGTATATTCAGTGGGATTCCGGTGGCGGAACAATGCATGTCGTCGAATATGCCCTAGCATTCCATCAGCTTTCTGTTGATTCCTCTTATATGAGGTACTATTGTATTGTACATATTATTCTTTTCCACTTCTCTCGTTCTCTCCGTGTGCCTTGAAGGGGAGGGAGAAGGAATCAGTTCTCACACAGCCCGATAGATACGCCCAATCCCATACTTTAAACCTCGACCGCTTTCTTTTGAACAGTATCGTACAGCGAGACGTTCTCTCCGTCATATCCAGGCATCCTCAGCGGCAACAATTTGTCAGTTGTCGAATGTAGTATGCAGTGATCATTGCTCATCCATGTCCTCATTCCGTATCCAGGAGCTCTTATCTCAGACGATAATCAAACATCCTCCTCCCCCTCCTCTCACTCCTTCTTGGGGGTATTATCACCATTCTTCTTCTTATCCTTACCGTCCTGGTTCCAGACTTCCCAAATCTGATCCATAATCAAGCTCCCGTATCCCTTTCCACTCTCCAGCGCCTTCTTCTCCTCCTCCAACCTCTTCTCCTTCCACCCTTCCTTCTCATCACCCATCCAGATCTTAGTCAACACTCCGCCATCCTTGTCATGCTTATCTTTTTGGTCTTGCTGCTCCTGCGCAAGCTTCCTCCTCGCCCTCTCCGCCTCAATCAAAGCCTTGTTCTTCTTGGCCTGCTCCGGCAACGCGTCGCCGGTAGACAGCACCTTGGCCCACTTCTCGTTGGACCGCTGGTAGATTGACTTGCCCGTGTAGTCGAACGAGAGCTGATTGAAGCCCCAGAAGGTGCCCGAACCTAGAATGGCGTTCTGCACGGAGAACTGGCCGCGCCCGCGACCGGGAAGAAGGAGGCCGATGGGCGCGAGGACGGAAACAATGATGGCAGAGTTGTGCAAAAGGTTGGGCGTGCCGTAGTGGTTCTCGGCCGAGGGGATGATCTCGGGGGATTCTGGGGTCGTCGTCGTCGTCGTGGCCGCCGGCGCCGGGGCGGGGGTTTCTGATGGTGGTTGGGAGGCCATTGTGAGGACCGTTTTTGAGGGAAAGCGATCCCTAGAAGGCTCGATGGCTATCGGGAGCGAGATATTATCGGGCGCAAAGCAGGCTGGGGGTTTCTTCCTTTCGAGCTTCCCCGTCGTCTTGTTGCAAAAGTTCGGGCGGTTCGCGGAAAGCTAGCCGGCGATGACCGGGCGTACATTCGGCATTCGCACGGACCGTAAACCCCATCCTTTCATTATCTTATCTTCTTTCTCTTATCGATAACGTAGGGCTGCCTTAGGGTACCTACCTAACCTAGGTACCCGTACCTACTCGGGCTTGTAGTGTATAGGTATACCGTAGGTAGGTACCTTACCTCTACGTTACACTAGTCTACCTAGAGGTACGCAAGGGAAGACGTCAAATCGCTCCAAGCTATCCTGAACTCGGCTTTCCTTCTTCCTTTCTGCTATCGTGTACACCTCAGTCCTTTGTCCTTTTCAGCTTCGATGGTGACACCGGCTGCCAATTCGGCTTCCTAATGGACCACTAATTTAAACCATCTTCACCCTTGAGCACGTGAACTGGACGTTACCGCCCTATCGTCGACACCATCAATGCTCGGCATCGATCTTCGCCAACGACGCTCCCGACTCATCATTTTCAGAAAGTCAAACATGGTCAACGCATTGCACCATGCACATCGGAATCACGCCTTTGCCGCTTTGACGCCCAACATTTTTCTTGGACGGCTGGTGCGGCACATGTGCTTTATGGCATGCCGCTGATAAGATTCAAGACACGCGAAAGGCAGGCCCGGAATAGTGTATAATGGAACCCCAACAAACACCAGATAAGGCATTACTTCCTCGTCGATCTCCCTTCTCGGCGGCTCTCTTTATCTCTCAGCTTCCAGTTATCTCTTCGATATTGCGACAAAAAAACGCGCGACAAGCGCAACATCAGGCAACTTGTCAGTTACACAGAAAGAGGGATGACCCCTGGCTTTGGCTTGTCACTTCAAAATATGGCAGCTCGAACTTATCTACTTGTTCTCCTGTTTTCTCGAGCCTCTCTAGAGTGCTGCAGACTGATCATGTTCAAACTTCTGATTCGTCTATTCCACGCATCGGTCACTTGCTAGCTCATCCACACACCCGACCCGTTCTCCTGAATCAACGGGATTCCAGTGCCTGTCAGCCACATTGCAACGAGACTGGACCCTGACACATTCACATGGTTTTTTGATGATAAGAGTCTCAAACTTCAGAGGCAAACACTCCCCCCATCTCCAGATAGACGCTTGTGATATAGGTAGATGACAAGGCTCGAGACGAGCCGAACCCCACGCTGCTGGGCTTAACACTACTCGAGAATGACCAATCTCCCTGCCCGGCGGAATGGATAGGTATCAGATGTCGAAATGCGAGACATGGGAAGTGCCAGATCACGATATCTTGATTCATGGTCTCCGATACCTAACGTTACGCACCACATGCAGCGTTAGTGCACCGGGCGTTGGAATCTGGATCCCCTTGGCGCTCACGACAAACTCCCTTTTCGGATGCCGTTTATCGACGAAAAAAGCAACGACAAGACGCCCGGATCTCGCGGAATTTTGGTACACCTTCATTCGATGGTGTTGATCATGCTCGCAACCCACTTGGGTGGCCGCAAACCAGACACTGATGGTCGACAGGTTGATGATGGTGCTTTTGGGAAGGGTAACAACCAGAACGGGCAAGTATGCCGACGACAACTTTCATTATTCGGAACCCAGCCAGCGGGTCTTCCCGTCATCCATGTGATTGCTACGTAGAGTGGCTACAGGAGATCTGTCTTTACCACTTCTGTCATCCCCACAATGCAGAATTTGAGCTGGCCGAAATATAGCCTGGCTTTGTTGCCCTTTAACACACTAGCTGGGTAGGCACACTATTAAGCACACAGCGGCCTTTAGACATCCCTTGGACCTCATCACATCAAGAAGATAAAGAGATGGATCTCGCTCTTCGGGCACCTACTCTACAGTCCTTGACTGAATACCTATCGATCCAGGAATCTGACTTCTCGCCATCTCTCATGCAAGCTTCATCCTACAACGCTATATTCCTAGCCAATTCCGTCTTCACGTCTGTACTCACCGGTCTTGAGTTCTGATAACTGTTTATCATTCATATCTCACCGAGTCGTCGACGTCCATGGTAATGTTGTGCATTACCGCACGACATATTATTCCCTCTCCCCCATACACGTCCACGCACACGCAAACACATCACCCGTTGGCCCCCCCTACCAT
>HF970766.1:44495-57479 GCA_000604205.2 Neurospora africana FGSC 1740
ATGCCTGGACAAAGTTGACCAGAGGTCTCGAGCTAACATTGAAACAACCCGGTATCGGACTGGACTGTAATGAACGACGCTGATCCGGGTATCATACCTCGAAAGCAATCCCCTTCAACCTCTGGCGACATGGACCCGATCACTGCCCTGGTATGACAAGCCGGTGAAGAAAGCGTCAAACCTGATTACGGGTACTGCTTCAAACTTAACATCTCCATCACGACGTCAGGGTTCTTTTCGACTTTTGGACCCAAGTTCTGTATCGACCAAATCGGGGTGGAGAGGTGTTTGTTCTCTAGAATATAGGTAAACTATCTGTTAACTCTTGCCGGAAAACTGACTTTGCCTGAGTGTGAAAAGACTAAGGTACCCTTACGACACCATCTCCGAAGCACGAACATGGTGAAAAGGAGTCGATCTCCGACAAACACAAGGAGATGGTCGCCAGAGAAAACGCCATGAGATTATCTTATTCAATCTCCCCTTGGAACTCTAGTCGAGCCCAGTCAAACCCAACTCCTTATCCCCTCCCATAACAGCTTGTTCAGAACCCATTATCGCGCAACAACCTTTCAACCAACTCATGCCTCCGTCCCGCCACCTCCCAATCATTATACCTCTTCTTCTTCTCCTTACCCTCTCCACCCGTCCAAGCCTCCCAAACCCCCTCATAAACACTCCCCACATTCCTCGCCGGCGCCGGCAACTCCTCCTGCCACCCCTCCCACGTCCACTTTACCTCCTCCACTTTATCGGTCTCATAATCATGCACCTCGATCTTGACATCCCCATCGCCCAAGAAGATGGCCACCGATTCCGAGCTGGTCACTCTGATCTCGCCCTTTTCTCCCGTCAGAGTCCACACGAAGGCTGGTTCGCCCGGGAAGGGCGGGCCGCGGCGCATGCGCAGGTGGAGGGGTGCGTTCTGCTGGACGGTGGCGGAGGCGGGAAGGGAGCCGACGAGGTAGAGCAGGTCGGGAGTGGTGGAGGTGATGGTGCGGGTTACGGTGCGGGTTGAGGAGTCCTTGAGGGGGATGAGGGGGCGTTGGAGGTGGAAGTGGGATTTTATGGTGGGGGGGAGGAGTTCGCCGAGGGAGGATTGGAAGAGGTCGATTACTGTTTTGGTTAGCCTTTCTGTCTCGGGCTGGAGTAGATTGACAAGGTCTGGGAAGGAAGCAAAGGGACCGGACTGGAGTGAAAGGGGACCGAGCAGGAAAAGAAGAAAGGGAAAAGAACATACAATGCCCACCCCCAATAGTCCACAAATTCCCACCCACCTCTCTCCGCGTCACAAACTCCAACTTCTCCGGCACCGCATCCCTCTCGGCCGTTAACCCACTCAGCCTCACCTCCGAACTCAACACCTTCCCGACCCTTCCACTCCCCAACACCTCCCCCACCTTCTTGACCACAGGACTAGCCCACCCCTGCGTGCCCACCACCGTCTTCTTCAAGTCCACCACCCCCGTCTCCCTCGCCAGGGAAATCAACTCCTCCACCTGCTCCAAGTTACTCGCCAGCGGCCACTCGCTGAACACCCCCCTTTCCTTCCCAGCCCCCTTTCCCTCCCCAAGAGCATTCCACCCCTCCAACAACCCTTTCAAACCCCCATAATGAACATCAACCCTCGTGCCCACCACCACCAGCTCCACATCCTCCCCATTCCTCGCCAACTCCTCCGTGCTGCCGTAGGCTTTGACGACGGCCGGGTCAAAGTTGTATTTCTTGATGGCCGCTTCGGCAGACGAAAGAGAGGAGTTGACGAGCGCGACGATTTGGAACTTTTGTTGACCGCGGGGGGATAAAAGGTAGGGGAGGTGGGCTTGGGAGAGCCAGGAGGAAGAGGAGGAAGAGAGGCCGACGAGGGCGAGGCGGATTGGGGACATGATGGGTTTGGGGTGGGGTGTTGGGTTGTTGGGTTGTTGGGAGGTATGTGGTGCTGGGAGGTATGTGGTGATAAGGAAATAAGGGGCTGCTTGGGATGGATGGACGATGGGTTGCTGTTGATGTATGTAAGGTGTCTGTAAGGGGAGGAGAGAAGGTTGATGTGAGGATTTTGACATGGAGTGAAGAGTCCGTTTGAGGGGATCAGGATGGGGTTATGTACGTCTTGAAGACGTTCAATTGTTATCCTTGGTGTTCCATACTTCGAGTGGTTCAAGTAGGACGAATCGCCGAATTGGTAATCCGGGATGTCGCGATATGTTGTTAACGCCGAATTGGTAAGCACTACTACATGGTGTTGCGATTTCTGTTACACTTTCTACACTTCAACGCATGATGCTAAGAACGGTTCCTCATTCTCGTCAAGCTCAGCTTCCTTTTTGTTGTGATGATTTCTAAGCAACCTATGGGGGAATTTCATCAGTTATGGGATAGCTACAAGGGAAGCTTGCTGGCATTACCAATCTCATAGCAGAATAATAATGTAGAATGTTGATCTTTGGAAGGTTACTAGCATTAAGGTTTACTCGTTACTGGTATGCCCCTCGTCTCAAACAACCAACTTCTCTCTTTCCAAACAAGCCTGCCAGTAACTCCTCCGGGGTATCAGTCAGTCAACTGCATTAAAAATCGACAACAACTTCCTACAACAATCCGTGTACACCTCCTGCGTGTGCATCGCCGGCTTCAACGGATCCGGACTTTTGTCCCAGCCATGGGGAACCCCGGGAATCATCCTGTGATGAACCGTCTTATTTAGAGGCTCCGCCGCCAACCGCTTAGCAAAGGCCTCTCCCTCCTTCTGCAACATGTCCCACTCGCACGTGTACACAAGCACGTTTTGCGGGATGGCTTCCTTGAGTTCGTCATCGCTGGCTCGGGCGGGCGATAGCCAGGGGTGCGCCATCTTCACATCACCGGGGTAGAGGTAAGATCCGTCGAACAGGTTCGTCATGGCAGGAGGCAACGTGTGCTCGGGCTTGACGCAGGTGGCGCGCTTCTCGGCGCGTGAGACGCTGTAGTCGGTGACGGGGTACCAAGTCGCGATGGCGCGGATCTTGTGCTCGGGGACTGGCGGTGCCTTGTTTTCGGGATCGGCCAATTCCTTCAAGTGCTCGTTGAAGCGCAGCGTGGCAGTGATGGCGATGTTGCCGCCGGCTGAGAAACCGGATGTCGCGAGCTTCATGGGATCGATGTGGAGATCGGCCGATTGGCGGATGATATAGAAGAGCGCATCGGCAGCATCGTCGACGGCGGTAGGAAAGGGGTACTCGGGCGCGAGACGGTAGTCGACCGAGACGAAGACAGCATCGCAGGTGTCGAGGACGTAGCGAGCAAATCGGGCATCGTCGGTACCGTTGCCGATTGTGAAGCCACCACCGTGAAAGTTGACGACTGCGGGGTATCGCTTGCCATGTTTGGCGGCATCTTCGTAGCCCTTTGGTGTGTAGAATTGGAGGGTAAAAGTGCCCTTGTATTTGGATAGAAGCGAGGGGATGGTAAGGGTGAAGCTGGGGTTTGGTGGTCGAGGACTGGCGAGGTAATGGAGGGTCATGCCGATGTATTGGCCGGACCGTAGGGCAGAAGCCTGTGCCTTGAGATACCATCTCGATGAGGCCGGGTTGTTGACATCGTCGGCGGTTTCGGGTCTCACCCAGCTTCCCTCGTCCTTGTGGGTGGTTGGGGGGATGGGAATACCCTCGACGGTGGGAATGTTGGGAACCAGCTTTGCGCCTGACATGGTGTTGGCGATTCGACCTATTAGGGGGCAAACTGTAGGGAGTAGACAATGAGATTGCGACAAACAAAAGTCAGCAAAGAGCTACGATCAAGGATGGGTATTAAGAGTAAGGTAGTCAGGTGATGATGGTAACGTATGTCGTGTCAATGTGGAAGTATGGATTTGTAGCACCAAAGGTGGGATATGGACAAGATAATAATCATTCACCAATTTAATGGTTGTCGGTTCTCGTGTGTCGAATAATTACCTCCATGAGTGCCACAACAACAACAATCCGTCATTTTCGTCCGTGCTCCAGTCAAGTTCCAGGAACAGCAACAAACTATCAAGGCTGTTGTGTTTCAGGCTTCAAGTAAGGAAAAAGGGACAAGAAGGGAAGGGGAGTTGATGTCATCGGCAATGGACTGGTTGGTCCACTTTTCCTCAGGCCAAGGCCAGGCACCCGACTCGAACGACTTTGCCTGCCGCGGGAGCCATGAAAAAGAAGATCGACCGATGCCGGCAACGAATTGGAACTGAACGGAAAGAGCGACAATCATCAACTTGAACAAAGAAGGGACACCATCGTTTAAACAATATTATCGCTTCACGGACATGGCCCTTACTAATTCCACCAAACTTTTTCTTCATTCACTCTTACAACCTCTCTGCTTTGTTTCATGTTGACCTTGATGTCTTCCTTCTTTCTGCCGACACTGGCCGCCCAACCGAGATCTTGCTCTGCATGAACGGTGACGTCATAAGACCCATGACGTCGTTTGCTCTTTCCACGCTGGTGGCCTGGACCATTTCCGAGCCTTTGCAGTTTTCAGTCACAAATTACATTCGTTGACAGGGAAAGTGCATTTCTGACTTGACTTCCCAGGACGAGGGCACTTGTTTTGTAACAAAACACGGTTTGGATGAAACATTGATTTGACAGTACCGGAGCAGATTCTCCGTCATACTCAACTGAACAGTGGTTGATTGACTGAATCAACACAATAGATGATTGAGGGTGTCTTCCTTTCAATAGAGCGAGTGTCAATCATACTATGTACCTGCGTACGGTAGAAGTGGAGGGAGGAGCGGATGATGGACTTGGATGTCCTTGGTGATGATCACGATCCAATACTGTACAACCATGATACCAGTTCGGAAACTCGGAAAAGGGCCAAGAATTACAGCAATACCGTAATTAGTATCAAACATGTTGGATTTCCAGGCACAAGGTCCCAAATATCGAAAAAAAAAGCATGGGGCCATCTCGTCCCATTCCGAGGACATCTGAAGTCGGGCGGTTTTTAGTGGCTGTTGCCCCCCTGCCCTGAATCACAAGCTGTAAACATCCATGCCTCTGACCAAGCAACGCCCAACCGAACAAGTGACCGGGGGGCAATCAAGTTCCCCAGCAAATTCCCGAACATTCGTCATCACCTTTTTTTTTTGTGTTTGTTTTTTTGTCTCCCTCTCTTTCCTAATAAATGTTCTTTCTCCTATAATCACCTTCCCCTGCTTTCGCTTTTCCTTTCAGTCTCCATCATCACCATCTCGAATTACATCGCAGACTGTCACCTTTGCACACGGCCGCCTGACTTACTCCACCATTTTGTCTTGGGGCTGCCACACAGTCCGCAAGCTTCACAAGTCGTTGTCCCACGCAACCAACATCACCAAGTAAACAACAACAAACAGATACCCAACCAAATACCCCCCCAAATCAACGGCCGCCACCATGTCGCCAGGCAAACTCAAGAAGCCATTGCTGGCTCTCAACCGCATCATCGGCCATTCCTCGGCCAAGAACCACATGAGCAAACCCAAAATCGGCGATATCGACCAGCTCGACGACGAGCGCGCAAAGAAGAACATCCAGAAGATCCAAGAGAAGCGCGCAAAGGAATACCAGCTAGAGGAAGAGAAGAAATTGTCTGTTCAGAGACGCAGCGATGAAGAGAAAAAGTGGCACGCAGCCGACGGCCCCGAGATCGCCCGCCGATATGGAACACAAGAAGAGGAAGCCCTCGCCCCGGCAAAGTCCCTTCAAGCCCTCGTCAACGACTACCAGAACATCGGCAAGACCGTTAGCTTCCGAGCCCGCGTCCACCATGTTCGCGCAATGAGCTCCAAGCTCGCCTTTGTCATCTTCCGCGACCAGATCGAGACCGTCCAGGGCGTCCTGTCTGTCAGAGATGGCGTCGTCTCCGAGAACTTTGTCCGCTGGGCCGAGCACATCACCGCCGAAAGTTTCGTACACGTCGAGGGAAAGCTACAACAACCTCCTGAGGAGATCAAGGGCTGCACAATTCACAACGTCGAGGTCTTGATCGAGAGCATGCACCTCGTCGTCCCTCTTGACGAGCATCTCCCCGTCGACGTCCACTCAATTGACCATGTCGAGATGGACAGCGAGACACATCAGCTGGAGTCCTTGGCCTCGACAAGAGTCCGTGTCTCCAACCGCATTGCCTTCCTCCGTACCCCCACCGCTCAGTCCATCTTCCGCATCAATGCCGGTATCTGCAGCATATTCCGTCGATACCTCGAAGACAAGGGCTTCATCGAGATCCACACTCCCAAGTTGCAGCCCGCTGCTACCGAGTCGGGTGCGGAGGTCTTCAAGGTCAACTACTTTGGCAGGAATGCCTTCCTCGCCCAGAGTCCCCAGTTGGCCAAGCAGATGAGCATTTCGGCCGACTTTGGCCGTGTCTTCGAAATCGGCCCCGTCTTCCGTGCTGAGGACAGCAACACCCATCGTCACTTGACCGAGTACACCGGTATGGATTTGGAGATGGCCATCGAGCAGGACTACCACGAGGCCATGCACATTATCGACGGCTTGATGAAGGAGATCTTCAAGGGTATCTACGGCAAGTATCGCAAGGAGATCGAGATCATCAAGACCCGCTTTCCTCATGAGGATCTGGTCTGGCTACCAGAGACCCCCATCATTCCCTTCAAGGATGCCATCAAGCTCCTCAACGATTCCGGTTGGACCGATGACCACGGTAAACCCGCTTTGGAGACTGAGGATCTGAGCACCCGTGCTGAGATTCAGTTGGGCAAGGTCATCAAGGAGAAGTTCAAGACGGATTACTACATCATCGACAAGTTCCCATCCTCCGTTCGTCCCTTCTATACCCATCTTGATCCCGAGGATGACCGCTTCACCAACTCCTTCGATATCTTCCTTCGTGGACAGGAGATCACCACCGGTGGTCAGCGTATCCACAGGCCTCACCTTTTGGAGGAGCGCATGAAGAAGGCCGGTATCGAGCCTCTCGGCATGCAGGAATACCTTCAGGGCTTCGAGTACGGTGTCCTACCCCACGCTGGCTGCGGTATCGGCCTCGAGCGTATCGTGTTCCTCCTCCTTAACCTGGGAGACATCCGCAACGCCTCTCTCTATCCCCGCGACCCCAAGTCCCTCCCCGAACACAAGGAAATCGTCGGCAAGCTTCCCCATCCTGAAGCCGACACCATCAAGTATGCCTACGATTACGACCATGGCGCGACTGGCCTCGAGCTGCCCCCTGTCGAAAAGCTCATTGTCAACTATGGCGATGCCACCAACACCTCCTGGCTCGACGACCGGTACCACGTCTGGCGCCACGAGCAGACTGGTGCTGCCATTGGTTACGCTGAGGATAACGGTTACGCCCTCGTCATGGGCAACCCCCTCTGCGACCCTCGCCAATACCAGCTCGTTATCCGCGCCTTCCTCCAAGACATGCGTCACCGCAAGGACCTCCGTCCTCTTTGGCTCTTGGTTGGTCCCGAAGTCGAGGATATTCTCGGTTCCAAGCTCGGCTGGCGTTCGCTCTCTTGCGTTGCCGAAGAGCGCGTGTCTGTCGACTCGGCCAAGAAGGTCGCCAAGAAGGAGCGTCAAGCCGAAGAGGCCGGTGTCACCATCCACGAGGTACCCGTCGGCGAGCCCGTGCCCGAGCACATCCGCGAAAAGTGCGACAAGCGCATCCAAGACTGGAAGGACAACCGTAAGGGTAAGAAGCAGGTGCACATCACAGAAGTCCGTCCGTGGGTCGACATGGAGCACCGTCGCTACCTCTGGGCCGAGGACAAGGATGGTGAGATTGCCGCCATGTGCGTCCTCGCCCGTCTTTCTCCCGCGAACGGGTATCAGATCAAGTTCGCTTTGGACTTCCCCGGTTCTCCCAACGGAACCATCGAGGCGCTTATCTCGGCGGCGATCCAGATGCTGGCCAAGGCTGGTGTCAGGAACGTGACGTTCGGCGCGGGCGCCTTGCCGGAGATGGTGACTGGCGGTCATCTTAATGGGATGAGAGCCAAGATTTTGAGCCACACATACAAGACTATTTGCCAGCAGTTGAAGCTGGTGAACAAGTCCGAGTTCCGCGAGAAGTTTGGCGCGAGGAATGATTTGGTGTATATCTGCTATCCCTTCATGGGTCTGGGTGTCTCGGGCGTCAGGACACTTATCAAGTTCTTTGAGGATGAGATGTAAAAGGTCTGGAAGCAGGATTTGTTTCATGGGTTATGATGTTAATGGTTTGCGAATTGCGGTGGCTATAACAACGGAGCATTCATGATGGCATGTACGCACAGTTATGTTTTTGTTTTGTTTCTTTTCTGTTCGGTTTGATACACGATACGATACCCTTTTGGTTTGTATACCATATTCAGTTACCAGACGGTATGAGACCTGGTCAAGGTACTGTTGTTATTGAAGTCTAGTAATTATAGATTAATAGGTGGTAGTGGTAGTGGTGGTGGTGGTGGTAGTGGAAAAACTCATCTCTATTACATGGCTCGTATCTTCCTGACTTCCTCGGTCGTCTGCTTCTTAGTAGTATGTGTACCACCTCACCCAGCATTGGCGTCGAATTCGCAACTTGCTCTACTTCTTCCTCTTATTCCCGGAGGCCTCGCAGATTGAATCCATGTCTCAAACTCGAAAACAGGCTGGTTCTCATCTGAGACCTTGGATCTTAACAGCTTCCAATATGACATGTCAGTGTCTCGTGTACCCAACGACTGTCTGGTATACTTGTATGTACCTACCCAACAACTGGTTCCTGTCAAAAATGATAGCTCCAATCACCTGCATTTGTTTATCTACATACCATGGAATCCATCAAATCGAATAGTCAGGGAGGATTACCTACAGGTACTCACCTACATGAAACACTTATTTATGCCCACGTGCGTGCGTGCGATACCTCTCCTTTTATATTGTTGGGAACTAATCGACTCCGCGGGGGTTCCTGTCCGTCGTTATCCAGATCAGAATCAGATCCCAAACAAAAAGATTTCCTTTTTCCTTTTTTCGGCGGCAGTGCACAGACAGAGCTCTCTTTTTTTCCTCGAAATAAAGAAACATGTTACTTAAGGAAAACGTGCTCTGCAACCTATTGGAGCAATTCAGTTAAGAAAATCCTCCCTTTTTGGAGGCCAGTTGAATTATTGCGAAAAGGATGGAGCTTACCAGCATTTTTTTTTCTTCTTCTTTTTCTGAGCAGCCGAATGGTACAACAAAAGTGTTTATAATGACTTTAGTGATACTTGCTATAGGTTTGCGAAAAATGTTGGGTGGGTGAGTTGAGGTGGGTTGAGGTGTTGGGAGGAACGTACAGTAGAATTCCCCTGAAACTGCATGTAATTCAGACACTATAGGGGACGGGCCAAAAGTTACCTCGGCTGTATGCACTAACTAGCATATATGCAGAATAGGGGAACTGGCTTTTGGTGGGAGACAGGGGCAGGGATTCGTGACTACGGCTAGGTACCTTGGCTAGGTATGCAATTGCAGGGGTTTCTATTGTACGCGGGGACAAAATGGTTAGCTAGACTCCTAGGGTGCCTCTAGGAAAGCACGTGGAAACTTCAGGTAGTTTACCCTCTCCATACCTCATCTCATTGTTGTTCATGCGAGTTCCCGTTTGGGTTCGCCTACTCGATGCGCAATCCCTGAAAACAACGGTAGGTCGGGTAGGTACATAGATGATCCCGGTTTGGCGGCGGGTGTTAGCGAGATTGGCGAGATTGGATTTGGTGCAGATGTTTGTCGATCATCTTCATTCTAGCCAGACCTCAGTATGTCGCATCGAGAACGAAAATAAAAAGGGGGTGTGGTTCCCCCTATTGAAGATTGAATTCTTCCCTCGTGTTTCGGTTTCGGCTTTGTTTCTTTGAAGTTGTACAAAAGTGTTCTGCTTCGAGAACATAACCCAACGAAGAAGAGGTCGAAGTCCGGGGTCTGTGACTCTGTTACCCTCGAGTTTCAGTCACCTCAGGTGATCACGGTATATCTCCCTGAACATCTATCTGGTCTTTGACATCTCGAAACTAACTTCATCAACAGGTTCACTCCGTCGGGGTTCTTATACCTCACCTGACCCCACATAGTCACTCTTTACCTCTAGTCTTTACAGCATCACTCGTTCATTACTACCTTACCATCAAAATGCTGCTCCCACTCAAGCCCCTCGTTGCAGCACTCGCCCTCACAGGCGGCAACGTCGTCCAAGTGCAAGCCGCCCCCCTCTTCGACTCCGTCACCACCTTCATCACCCACCTCACCAACCCTCCCAACGCCGCCCAACACCTAGACCTACAAACCCCCAGCTCCGACCCGACGGGCCTCAACACCCTCTCCACCCTCTCTTCGTCTGCCCAATCGGTCCTCCAAAAGAACCAAGCCTACCTGCTGCTCATCAACGCCACACCCTTCACGCTGCGCAAGACGGGCGGGCATTCCTACCAGATGCCTGTGTGGGACTCCTCCTTTCCGGATGTCGTGCAACCGGGGCAGAGCGTACGAGTGAAAATCGAGGCCAAGACGCATAAGGACGATGCGGCGGAGATGGGGTATGTGGTTGACGAGTTGAAGAATGAAGCAGGAGGAGGGGAGATCGAGTTCCAGTACCGCGGACGGGACGGGCCGGTGCTGCAGGTGCAGTGGAAGAGTTTGGCGGCTGTGAATAATCCCGTGGGCTCGGTGAGAGTGTTGAATTGGCATCAGGGGAATAACATGCCTTTTGTTTTGTCTGCTGCGCCGTCGTCGGCTGGCAATGCTTCTTTTGATTCGGCTAAGGAGCTGATGGTTAGTCCTGGCCTGCCGACGACCGGGTGGATGAAGCAGGCGTATGCACGGATGCATTGTTTGAAGCTGAGAGAAATCAGCCTCCCCGGAACGCACAACAGCGGCATGTCGCTGCTTACGGGCGGTACGCCCCTGGTCAAGGCCAGGCCCGAGTCGGTGCAGTGTCATGCTAGTCAGATGACGGTCGGCAAGCAGTTGGAGGCGGGCGCGAGGTGGTTTGATGTGCGCCCGGTGGTTGCGGGCGGGAAGTGGGCGACGGGGCATTATACGTTTTTCGACGGGATCAAGCTGCCGTCGGGACTGGATCGGGTTCCCGGGTTGGGTGATCTGGCGAAGGAGATTGGGAAGTTGGGCGGGGGAGACAAGGAGAAGGCGCTGGATGGGTGGCAGGGCGGCAACGGGCAGTTGATTGCGGATATCGTGAGGGAGGTTAACGAGTTCACGGCGAAGAACGCGGGAGAGCTGGTGGTGATTAATTTGAGTCATGGCCTCAACACCGATACCTTTTCCGGCAACCCCAAAGCCCATCTTACGCAGCAGGAGTGGGACAACTTGATGACCCAGCTACTGGCTATCAAGAACCGGGCTACACACATCACCAAGCCGAATATCGACCTCACCTACCTTCGTCTCTCTGATCTGCTCCCGCCCTCGGACCCGTCGAACCCCAATGATCCCTCCCGCGCCTCGGCTGTTCTCTTGGTCGTCGACGACATTACCTCCGACACCAACCAACGCGTCGATCTCTCCAAGTTTGCCAACCAGGGCTTCTTCTTCCGCGGCCAGCTCGCCATCTTCGACTCGTACGCCAATACCAACAACCTGGGCAACATGATCAACGACCAGTTCTCCAAGCTGCAGACGCATCGCACCAAGGCGGATGATGCCATGTTTTTGCTGAGCTGGACGCTGACGCAGCCCGTCGAGACCATGATTACCGGTAGTATCGTCAAGTATGGAGTAGATGCCAACAGGGCGTTGGGAGAGAAGCTGTGGGCGCAGGGCGAGATGAATGGGCAGAGGTATCCAAATGTGGTGAGTGTTGATGCCTTTGATGGCGATGGGGAGGTTGCTGGGTTGGTGGCGGGGATTAATTGGTGGTTGGCGGGGGAGTGTCCTGCGTTGTAGGTAGGTAGATGGGGCTGTTGATGGGAGGATGGGAGGAGGTAATTATAATCTGAGTGATACAGACTGTGACGCGAGCAAGGAAGAAACGAGGTATGTCATCGAGATGAATTCAGTTTACTGTAGTAGTTTCCTTTCAGTACACACAATTACCAGTAATAATTTATTTCTTTACACGTAAACTCGGTGTACACCAATGTCCTGCCCTCTTCATCATTGTTCCTTCCCCCATGATGTGATTACCGGTATGGGGCCAATGGGGAGATCAGAGGGGGTGATTGCTCCCTGCATCCCACTCATCGCTCCTGCACGTCGGGTCGTCAGTTCCTCCCGGCGTCGTGCAGCATGCAAGGCAGCGGTACGGCCAATTTTCCGGTACGTCGCTTCTCTTCTTCCTTTGATTTTTCCTTCTGCTCTTCAAAGTTACCACAACCACAGCACATTCGGATCCGAATCATCGTGTTCTGACCTTCCTCCAGTGCCCATAAATAACATTTTCCAATCAACACAATTCCCGCCATGTCCTCCTCTTTGTTTCTGGTCGCATCACCTGACATAGAACCCCCTCCCACCACAGTGGAAGAGACAATTGTGCAATTGCTTCATTTCATCTTCCGTTCTTCTTGTTCTTTCTGCCTTCATCTTCCCTTCATAACTTTTTCACAACAACGACATCAAGCTCAATTTCACGCCACTCGGCCCCAAGTCTTGCTCCTCTCAGTCTCATACCGTCTTCCACCCTTTCTACCGCCAAGTGTCAGCCATCACTGCGAACAAGGCATCTCGATGAATGTTTCCCTCGGTCAGCCCGTGGCGTCGTTCTATTTACATATGACAACACCCACCAAGTACTTCCAATCTGTCTGGAGTTGTCCCTTGTCCCCAATTCGCCCCGACGTCTACTTTCCGCACTTGCTCATCCCAATCTCGTCGGTTTAAACAAGTGTGACTCATAGGGCCCAAGTCGGATGCTCAAACCTCATCTATATGGAGATAGGAGGCTGGAGAATGGTTACGACCGACACACTATGGGACATTTCTTGATGTTTTGTCGTCTGATGATGGAGCTTCCTTGTCCCATCTTTCTTTTTTTTTTTTCTTTTTTTTTTTTTTT
>HF970768.1:16811-30941 GCA_000604205.2 Neurospora africana FGSC 1740
GTTATTGCAAAGTGTAGTTAATAAATTGCTATTGTTTCTTCCCGTAATAAAAAGAAGTTTGTCTGACGATGGGACTGTTGAACGTCGCCGTCGCCGCCTCCACGAACATCTCACTAGCATCACCAGCAACGTTGAACAAAAGCCAAACACAAGCAGCAGAAAGCGGCATCCGCCATACAAAGGATCCTTCCCATTCACCGCCACCAACCCGCGCTATGTCTGGGTGAACTTTGACTTGGTTATGATCTCCATCGGCGCCACCTCGCTGCACTTATTCAACGATCCGATATATCCAGATCAAAAGCAAAATATAGAATCAAATGACTCAAGTTTGAGCGGGAACATTCCGCTACTTATCACGGCTTTCATTTCTTTCACTGGGAGTCGAGCCTGATTCAGGAGTTTGAGGCGTTGGAGGAGTGCCATATAGTGTGCGCGGACGGGATATGTACGCTTTCGAGGGTATCACGGAGGACAATTATTTTCCTGGTGGAGCGGAGAATGTGTTGTTGATTGATGGGACGACGGGGGAGAGGATGGGGGCTGTTGAGCTGGATGCCTTGGCCGAAAGGGAAAGGGAGGAGGAGGCGAAAAGGGGAAGAAGGGGGGAGGGGGATATTTGATGGGCTTCTGACGATGATGAGGAGGAATCGGATGCCGGGTCAGACCGAGAATGAACGAATCACTTGAGTCGTTCAACAAGGAGGAAAACAGTTTACCAACTGCCAGCTCGTATGACACAAATTGATGTATTCGAAAAAATATAGAAACACAGAAAGTTCATTATTTATCATCAATATACAAACGCCGCAGAGGCTCGCTCATATACAAACAACCCAGTTTACACACAACGCACGGCAGCGCTCACGCATACCTAGCATACCCCCTCTGCTGTTCCCTAAACGGCTCATACCTTCCATCCCCTCCTTGGCCGGGGAACTGTCCCTGACCCACAGGCTGTCCCATCGGCGGCTGCGGCGGCCCCCCTTGGTATGGCGGCGGAGCCCCTTGGTATTGTGGCGGTGGTGGTCCCGATTGCGAGGGCAACGGAACATGTCCGCCGTTCCTACCACCGCCCCAGTTCCACCCCACAGGATGTCGACCCATATCCGGCGGCGGCGCCATCCTTTGCGGTGCTCTCCTCGACCTCGACCTCGCACGCCGACAACAGCTGAAGCAGCAGCTGATGAAGGAGATGAGGAGAAGACCGGCGATGACGCAGCCGACAGGGATAGCAATGTTCCTGTTGTTCTTGAACCAGTCGAGAATCTGGTTGCTGAGCTTGGCGCCCTCGCAGATGCCGTTGTGGCACTTACCGCCACCCTCGCAAGGGGTGCCGTCGAGGAAGTACTGTGGAAGGGTGTAACACCTGTCGTCTCCGAACATTGGGCCTTCACATGCGAGCGTGCAGCCGTCGTTGGAGCACGAACTTGTTTTGTTGTGTGTGTCCTCGTTAGCCATGAACGTCTTGCATTGCTGGTCGCGCGAGGTGCATTGGCCCTGAGAAAAGTTAGTGATGCAGTTAAGAGAGCTTTATAAAATAGATGTGGTATAAATAAACGTACTGAAGCGCAGGTGAGCGAGTCGCCGCATGAAGTGCCGTCGTCGGCGGTCTTGTCAGCCGGGCAGGTGCCGCTGGTGCCGGAGCACTTCTCTTCTGGATCGCAAGGGCCAGTGCTGGCGCGGCAGACGGTCTCGGCGCCAGCAAGCTGGCACTTGTTGGTGCAGCACTCTTCGTTGGCGGGGTCGCAAATGCTGTTCGTGGTAAACTTGCACGTCTTGGGATCGCAGCACGGGTTGTTTCCGCATCCTTCTTCGCCACCACAGTCACATTCCTCGCCGGCTTCGACAATGCCGTTGCCACATTGCTGACCGGTGATAGTAACGACGTCTTTATTGTTGGATAGGCAGTTCATTCTTCCGGGGTTTCTGCCCAGGAAGCTGCATACGTTACCGATACTGCAGGCCGAGAAGGACGTGATGCGGCCGTCTGTGGACGGGTTCATGATGAACTGGGCGTTGGCATCGCAGGTGGTGGTTGAAAGGGGGCAGCACTTGTTTTCTCCGGCGGAGCCGTCTGCGCATGTGTCTGGCAGGCAGTCGTGGACTGCACCAAAGGTATGACCCGACTCGTGAGCAAAGACCTGCCATTCGGTAGAGGTCTTGACGACAACATTTGCGCCCGCGACGGTTTCGTTGCCCTGGCTTTGCGTAGCGCCTGCTTGGCAGACCTGACCGAGCCAGGCGAGGCCAACGGCAGAACCAGTGTTGCAGGTTGACAGCAAAGTCCAGTACGCGTTATTATCGTTGGACTTGCCGCGCCATCCAGAAAATTTCACAAGGCGGTCGGTAATGGTCGCACCACTGCTGCAGGGCATATTGAAGGGCGCACTGTCAGGAGGCGTGGCCGGGCACTCCTTATCGCTGATAGTCAAGTTCCGGATTCCTAGAGAAATGCTAAAGGAGCTCTCGAAGAGTTGAGAAGCCTTGTTAACCATGTCGATAACATTTTGCCTCAGAGATTCGGTCGAGTTGAATTTCTCCGTGTAGGTGCAGTCGGTAGCTATGCCAATCAGGGCAACCTTTTTCGAAGTCGGGCAGCCGGCCGTAGAACCAATGCTGTTCAGCAAATTAACACCAGCACCATTGCCGCCTTGGGTTCCATCCATTTGTCGTCCAAAAAGAGCCCTTGGGCTGACAGTCCAGCGACTCTGATGCTGGAATACCTCCTCGGTCCACCGTAAGACTCCGTTGTTCTCGTCCCTATTCCAGAGCAGGTCGTTCGAGGCGCAAGAACCCATGCTCGCAACGCCGCGCTTCTTCAAGTCGTCGTGTGTCGGTTTCAATATGTCGGAATCCCGCCAGACAACCATATACTCTTCATCCGCCGCCTCCATCTCCGGATCCCCATGGATCATCGTTTGCCTGTAGTTGGTGTCCGTCTGGATGTGATGGTCGACTCCGTTTACCCTGAAGGATCCTTGGAAAATCGGTCGCTCCCCATCCTTGAGAACATAGACTCGTGCCCATCCCGCCTGCCTCCAATCTGCATCCGTCATTCCCTCCCTTTGAACAAAGGTGGTGCCCCTGAAAACTTTGTGCTCTTCCCTGGCGATAGGCTCAATCCTCTTGACCTTGCCATCGGGACCCAAGATGTGTATTGTCGCATCGTCGGGAAGGATGTCGTGGTTCGGTTCTAGAACGAAGCGAATCTTTTGTTGGCGATCGTGGAGATAGAAGCTGAGGTCGAAGGTTGACTGGGAGTGCACCCTATGTGAGGGTGTGTGGATCACGGCATCGTCGACATGGCTAATGTAGGATAAAGGGTTCCTCTCCGTCGAATGTGCTTCAGGCCGGTTATGTTAACCAGATGGTATTTCGGACGGGGAAAAGATGGCTTCATACCTGTAGCAGATTGGACAAGCAGGCCAACAGCAGCAAATACGGCCGCGAAGGCCTTGGAAACAAACATTCTTTAGCTCTAAAAGACTGTGTTCTTCTATACGCACCGCCCGTAGTCCATCCGAAAGATGCAAATCGGCTACCAATTCCCGAAATGGACAGGAAACAAGCGAAAACGGGGATATCGTGGGAAAGAATGCTATGTATGGTAAACCACAAACGTTTTAAAACATGTATACACTCATATGCTTTGGCGGATCCGGTTCTTTCCCGCTTGTTTTGCTTATTTGTCGGATGCCTCCAACAGCAGCTGTTGGCGGTGGGTGTATAAAGAGAGAGACGGGACCTGGAAGAGCCGGAGAGGGAAAAAGTTTATGTCCCGGAGATGCAGAAATGAATGGCGAAAAGAGGGAATGTCCAAAACCTTAACCTCTGAGAAAGTTGGAAAAGATGGTGGCAGTGCAAAGGTCCGGTCGGAGTGGTTGCGTTGAGCATCAATCAGCGCCGACAGCCGACTACGTAGCGAGCGAAAAAGGAGACGGATGAATTCGACGGGAACACTGTGTAGTGTATAGTGATTAGCTACCTTACCTACTGGTGGGTATTACAAACAGCGAGAGAACAACCCAAAAAGAGAGAGGTCAGCAGGGACTTGGACCAGACGATGAAGCGGGTTGAGGTGGGCAACAAAAGAAGGGAGGCGGGAGACTGCAAAGTCCACGACCTATAATTGGTTGCCCAGCGCCTCAGCCAAGATGAGGCCAAGCACCTGGCACCCCTCCCCTCCAAGCGTCCCCAAAGACAGTGACACGGTCCCTGGCACTGTGTGAACTTGAACCGCCCGGCCGGGGTCCGAACATCACAGCAATGAGCGGGGATGCGCCTCACTTCCCATCATCACGGATCTTGGGATAACATCATTCACCTTTTCCATTGCCCAAGCCACGGCCGCGCGTTCTTTACGCATGCCCAAAAGAGAGATAAATTATTTTTCTGTGGCTGCCCGACTGCGCCAGGCTTAGTCTCGATTCACTTCCACTGGCAAACGAAACAACGAACTTCCATGAAAAAGAACTTATTTCCATTTCCTTACCGCACTGCTCTGCTCTGCTTCCACGAATATTTCCATTCCCTACCGCCCAGACATTGTGCCCAGCTTAGTGCCCAGCCCCTGCGCCTCCAGCTTGCCACGCGTCTACAAGTCTACAAGACATCTGGCTGACGAACATACCGAGATCTTCTAATCTTCTTCGAAGCGAGCGAGCAAGCTTTGCAGTCTGGGCATCGGCATCGACAACCCAGATATGGCCAAAAAGGCTTTCCTTAGATTGAAGATCGAAATACCACAACGGACTCTCGTCAATCGACATCAACATCTACCGGTTTTTGTAAATCCTAATTCTTCCATTCGGGAGGTAGGTCCTGATCCACGATTTGGTGGTTTACACCCACCCTGTCAGTCCGTCACTAGCCCAGCCCTGTGAAGCTGTGACGAACGCGGCAGTTTTTTGTTCCCCCCCTTGCGTTTCAGATCTCCGTCCTCCTGCACCAGTAAGGTTGCAGCACTAACAGGCACTTGGTACAACACTTTTGATACCGGCAGTGAGGATGTCCGATATGAGACGAACACAGGCAATGGGTACCTTTGCTGGGCAATTTATATTTATCATTGCAAAAAACTTTGAAGAAAGACTTTTAAAGAAAAGAACAAGGGCGAAAAAAAAGAAAAAAAGATTCAAAATACTGTCGTGCCGGGCGGGATTCGGCACATATCATACCGACTAGTATCGACATTGCACTACATTAGCACACATTAGCTTCACTTGCTGACTGTGAGAGCCTGACCTATAAATAGACAGACGTACGACCTCGAGTCCTCAACACCGAGTAAAAGCTGTCTAGCAGGCTCAGTTCGTTACCCTGGAGCATCATCACCGAGAACCTCGTTTTCGGGCGAAGAAGCTCATTACATGAATTTCAAATCCGACTGTTCTTCTAAATCAGCAATGATCAACTTCATCGCGAAGCGAGACCTGATCACCCTTTAACACGCGACCGACTTCTTGCGTGGTGATCCTGTACACGTACGCCTTGAAGGAATTTTCTGCTCAGCCCTGCCACTACGCCGGTAAGCAGTAACGTAAGCACTAGCTACCCAATGACCTACCTAACCCGCTAGCTGTAGAATAATCACGGCTTCTGCGGAATCCTGCGCAATGCCTTTCACTGCAGTCGGCTCGGCATCTTACGTACTACGCCCCGCGCTTGTTAGGTAGGCTGTGCTGTTCCTGGGGTTTGCGTGGAGATACGTATCCGAAGTGGTCGTAAAACTAAGCCGAACATGGACAGCCCCAATACGGCTCGCTTTGGCTAGGAAAGTACATTCAAAGAGTATACCCAAGGTGCGGAGGTAAGGCTCGTTCATGATGTTAATACTGGAGAGACTGGTTAAGGGGTTTGTTTTGTTATGGGCACTAACCACCCTTAACGCCGATCGCGGTTGTTTTCTTTCTAGTGCCGCAACGGAAAAGGGGGTTGTTGACGTCTTGATGGGAGAAAATCTGATAATAGCTCTACCTCAAAGCGACGGCAGAACGTTCTGCTTGCTACCTTAGTAATTGCGCAATATGACGACTGGGCAATGAGAAATGACTCCTTTAGTGCAATAGATGCAAACCAGTAAACTATCTATTTGATCTTTCACCAAAAGGTATCCAGGACATGTAATAACCCAAGAAATGAAGAAAAAAAAACACGACATACTGTTGTAAAAAGAGTACCATAATATAACATAACCAAAAAAAGAAAAAAACATCGCTCTTCTTTCAACAATGTGCCTGCCTGCTGAGACGACATATGACGGACCAACTGACCGCGCGTCCTTCCTTCTGTAGAAGAACCCACTAAAATGTCCCTCCTCCTCGCTTTCCTCTTCTTCTCCTTGACCCAAAACCGATATATAATCATTGCCATTTCCCTTCCCTTTGCCCTTTCCCTGGACGTTTGACTACATACTACTACTGACACTGACTTGCAGCATACTAGTAGGCTAGCCCGTATGGTATATGAATCCCAAATTCCCCAGCTCCATTCAAAATAAAGAAAAAGATTAGATAGGTTTATATGATTTTTACTTCTTTGTTGGCTTTCTCTTTCTTTACTTGCGCTGCTCGTGGACGACCTCGATGATCTTAGCAACGATGCTGGGATCGGAGAGCTATTTCCAATTGTTAGTACTTTGCATGCAGCTGTCCGGGCTGTGGACTGGAACTTACAGTGGTGATATCACCAAGCTGATCCTCCTCACCGGCAACGATCTTCCTCAGAATGCGGCGCATGATCTTGCCAGAGCGAGTCTTGGGAAGATCAGGGACGACGTAGATGGCCTTGGGAGCAGCGAAGGGACCGATGCTGCGGCGGACCTGGAGGACGAACTCCTTGCGGAGAGCGTCATTGATCTGGGTACCCTCTTTGACGGCAACGAAGGCGTTGACGGCCTGGCCGGTGAGCTCATCGGCAACACCGACGACAGCAGCCTCGGCAATGGAGTGATGCTCAATCAGAGCAGCCTCAATTTCGGCGGTGCTGAGACGGTGGCCACTAACGTTGACGACGTCGTCGACACGGCCGCGGATCCAGTAGAAGCCCTCGTGGTCACGGGCAGCACCGTCGCCCGTGAAGTAGTAGCCCTTGTACACGTGGAGGTAGGTCTCCATGTAGCGCTTATGGGCACCCCAAACGGTGCGAGCCATGCTGGGCCAGGCCTGCTTGAAGGCCAAGACACCCTCGACGTTGTTGCCGTGGATCTCCTCGCCGGTAACGGGGTCGACAAGCGCGGGCTCGATACCGAAGAAGGGGAGAGAGGCGGAACCGGGCTTGGTCGGGGTAACACCAGCAAGGGGAGTGATGACGTTGGAGCCGGTCTCGGTCTGCCAGTAGGTGTCGCAAATCTGGGCGCGGCCCTTGCCGACAACATCATAGTACCACTTCCAGACCTCGGCGGCGATGGGCTCACCGACAGAGCCGAGAACACGGAGGTGCTTCATCTCGTTGCGAACGTGGTGGTCACCGGCGCGCTTCAGCAGGCGCAGGGCAGTGGGAGCAACGTAGAACTGGGTGACCTTGTGCTGCTCAATGATGTCCCAGTAGCGGGAGAAGTTGGGGTAGGCGGGGGTACCCTCGAAAACGACGGTCGAGACACCGAGCAAGAGCGGGGCGTAGAGGACATAGGTGTGACCGGTAATCCAGCCGACGTCACCACCACAGAAGTACCTGTCACCGTCATGGATGTCGAAAACGTACTTGCCGGTCATGGCAGCACCGAGCAGGTAGCCAGCGGTAGAGTGGGCAACTCCCTTGGGCTTGCCAGTGGAGCCAGATGTGTAGAGAAGGAAGAGAGGATCCTCAGAGGACATGACCACGGGGGTGTAGTAAGCAGGGTACTTCTCAACCTCCTCGTGCCACCAAAGATCACGGCCGGGGGTCATGTTGATGTCGGCGCCGGTGCGCTTGTAGACGAGCACGTTGCGAACATCGGGGCACTGCTGGAGAGCCTCATCGACGATCTTCTTGGTGCCAATCAGCTTGCCACCGCGCTTGCCCTCATCGGTGGTGATGACGACCTTGGACTGGGCATCGACGACACGGTCGCGGAGGGAGTCGGAGGAGAAACCGGCGAAAACGACGGAGTGGATGGCGCCAATTCTGCTGCAAGCAAGCAGGGCAACGATGGCCTCGGGAATCATGGGAAGGTAGATGGCGACGGTGTCTCCCTTGCGAACACCCAAGTTGGTGAGGACATGGGCGAGCTTGGAGACCTCCCTGAGGAGCTCGCCATAGGTAACATTCCTTCCCTCGCCGGGCTCGTCGGCCTCGTAGATGATGGCGACTCTGTTGGGGTCCTTGTGGGCGTGTCTGTCGACGCAGTTGTACGAGGCATTGAGCTCGCCCTCTACGAACCAGGCGTTGTCACCGTTGGCGAGGGAACCGCTGTGGACAGTCTGGAAATCCCTGCTCCACGACAGAAGCTCGCGAGCGCGCTCAGCCCAGAACACATTGGGCTCGGTGATGGACTGCTTGTACAACTTCTGGTACTCCTCGAAGTCTGGCGCAAAGTCATGTTAGCGCCAAGCACAAAGGAACCTGGGATCAATGGCTCGGCCCGATATCCGATGAGCGTGTTGGACCAGATGAGGGGTCGGGGACCCGACAACTTGGAATCGGACGCAGAGAAAAGGGGGAAAGTGCACGTAGCGTAGCAGTCGCCGAAAACCGGCGCGGCGGGGGTGCCCGCGAATGCTGCCTTGTGCGGGGGAAGGGTGCGGGAATAGTATGGAATGGAAGGGCCCGGGTAACCGAGATTTTAGGGGGGGGTTTACTCACTGGCAAGATGAGGTTTGCTTGGGTGGTCTGTGACATCCAGTTAGCATTTTTGCGTCCATGTTCCATTCCCTTAGTCCTAGGCGAGTTTCCCCGCAGTGTGACCCCCAACAACTTCGGCTGGGCGGCATCCACCATGGGTTACCATAGGTAATTCGAATTGGAATGTGAAAGACATACTCTCAAGCATCTCCTTGGGGGGCTCTAAGAGAAAATTCCAGGGTTAGCAAATTGCCTGACTCAAGACCCTGCTTGGCCGGTTCGGCGCAACTCCGCGGCCAGCCGAATCTCGTGTTGGAGCCTCCAATCTCCTGACGAGTCTCTTGAGCGCATTGCATCTCCAGACAGCCATGCTGCGCGGCCAATGGGGCTTCGGAACTTACGGTAGGTCTCAACAACGTGAGCCTCGGGCACTACTGCCGCGGAAGAATCGGGGCTACCAGACATGGTGGCTGTGGTGTGGTTGTTCTGGGTGGTAATGATAGAGGTGGTCGCAAGCAATATTTGCCCTTCGCTGAAGAAGGATGTGAGGTAGTAGAAGCAGCTCTAAGCAAGGCGGATTCGGTGCTGAAAAGGCTCAATCAAAGACGCAGGACAAGGCAGAGCAGTGAATGGATCACGGTGGCCAGCTGACAGGAGGCCAAGGTTTCTCAAACCAAAGAGAGGAGATTGGGATAAAAGGGCAAAGAGGAAAAAGGAGAGGACAACAGGCAGGCAGGTCAGGTTGGTGTACAGGTACAGCAAGCAGAAGGAAGGGGGGCCGACGCGCTTTTGTATTGTGAGCACCACCGAAACCACCGCCAAAACGACACACATACCCGCCCGGATGGAGAAGGTCATGGAGAGCTGCATGGATAGAGGATGTAACCGTGAATGATGTACGGACTGACTGACTACGCACACTGCTAGCTAGGGTCGGACGTGTGGATGACCTGGCTCGGGATGGGGACCACTGTGGACTGTGGAGGGCCGCTATTGGCACCATTGGACTTTTTGGGGCCGTTGGGACCTTGGACGGGACTCGGGTTGGGATTGGGGACGGGATGCATCCCGTCTGGACTCTGGAGGTTGTTTTTTGGTTTCAAGGGTTCCGCGGGTGACGGCCGAATCGGAGCCACAGCGTCAGCGTACAGTCGGAGAGACATGGCCAGTGAGGTACCCGGTCACTGGTTCTCCATCTGCCCGAGGCTGTGATCATCCAACTCTTGAACCCTACCCACACTTCAGATCGATACTCTTCACTTCCTTTGTGAGCGGGATGCTATCTCTGAGACTGTCTCTTCAGAAGTTCAGAGTCCCGAGCTGCCCCGCTTCGACTAGTGCCCAGTCAATGGAAGGTCGAGACTACTCGCTACTTGCCGGAGCCCCGCGCTTTCCAGATTGGGCAACTAACCCTTCGATCGGGCGAACCTTTTGATCGCTTCGCTTTTGGCTGTGGAATGAACTGGAACTGTTTTTAATCGACCGCATATACATAGTAGTACATTGTTGGGGACTTGGGTCCAACGACAGACACTTGGAAAAGGGGTTCACTTGTGTCGGGCTGAAGTCATTGATGTACCTGGCCAGAAACGTTTGTGGCCTTTATCGTAGTCTTTTATAGTATGGCGAAAAAAATCGTCGATGGCTTTCTCAGTTTGCTTGATATGGGAAGAATCGACGTGACTGCAGAGGTCATGTGTATATGGAAGCTGACACCAAGAATGGTAAGAACCATGTTGCTCCGACCCAGCAACCTTAGGTACCTCCCAGATGCCTTGTCAGGTTTACAGTAGCGCACAATCATATATATATACATGCCAGGTCCTACCTGGTTATCCCCTTGGCGCCATTGTACCTATGGCTGGTTTCCTCTGCCGTTACGCACCGTAACGGAATTCATGATGTATAACCATCACTCTGTGGCTGCTCGGGTTGCATACTACTTTATGGTTTCTCGGGATTATCTTGGACCCTGACTGCGTGTTACGCGGTGTTAGTACGCAGTGTACGTGCTACGATGCGCTGCCGCCGTCCGTAATGCCCCGGTGGACTGGGCTGAGTGGTTGCTTGACGAGAAAATCTGACCCTAACCCAAAGCCATAGGTATGGAATGGGCAACGGAATTACAAGCCGCTGGCTTTTGAACACGTTGTACACTAGAAATCACCTATAGGTCTCCATTGTCGTATGGAAGAAGTTGTGAGGTGGCAGTGTAGGCTTGTTAGTAGCGTTCTAACAGTGGGCCTTTCACAACACCTCGTCCCTATCGGGTTTGACCCTTGAAGAGTGTCGAATTTCAGATGCCTTCTATTGTTGCCTTGCTTATATTAACTTCAGATCGGTAATGTACAGCTGCTGGTTTGTCGCATTCTGTCACCAAGGCTCGGTTCGGTTCGGGTTTGTTTGGTTGATGATATTGTCCGCTGGAGAGTGGAAGGACAGCACGGGCGCATCCGCGTCTTCGGCCAATTCGCCCAAATGATTGGTCGCGAGTCATTTCGTAAATGGCGTGCATCCAACGCTGCATGCCGTCGGGTATTCCTAGGGGCCTGTTCAGGTATTCAGCAAATCGGTACCAGGGACTAAAGGGAGGTGAAGCCCAACGGCTTGGGAATCAGCTTATTGATAGACATTGATGCAAGCCTTGTAGGTAAGCCAGTAGCAATCCAAAAATTTGGGGCCAGCTGATATTTTCAAGGCGGACGGGCTCATAGAAGTATGCTCTTGAAGAGGTGGAATACGTAACGGCTGGGACGGATGTAAGGAGAAACCAAAGTTTCGGTTGGGATCGTCCCGCAACAAATCCTCAACATTCATGGCAACCTCAACGGTACGAGTAAGGTAAGGTACACTAGCTCTCCCGGCTGTAGCCAAGTGGTAAGATGGAGCCAGCATCGCGTGGCGGCCTGTGCACGGCTCATATTGAGGTTCGAGTCCATCCGGCGCAATCTTATCACCAGGCTTTACCCCACACTGCCATGCTAGGTGCTCTTCCCCATCAACCCCACCGCTTAGTCCCGATATGATCCACTTTGTGGAATCTCAAATGCTGTGTCTCGACCTTAACCTCAACCAACCTAAAGACTAAGTCTATGTAATCCCTTCGGATAAGCAGCTCTGCGGGTGGTAGACACCAAGATGACCACTACACTATTGCTCCGAAATATCACCAGCCCGATTTCTCGCTACCGTAGCAGTCACCCAATGGTGATGACTTTCCGGTACCAGTCTCTATGGGGGCTCGGCTATGAACCGTATTGAGAGCACGCTAGACAGGGTCAGGCTCACATCACTGCAGTGAACCGTAGAGGTTACACTTCCAGAGTCAACATTGGCGTCAGGGCCAATTTGCAGACCGATCTTATTAAAGTCGCAAAAATGATCAGGGCGATGACATTCCCAGGGCAGTCAATGTAACAAGACAGCGTTATCGTTCATCTAGCGCAACTCCAACGACAGCGCATAACGGGGTCCAACTGGGGTCTCCTAGAGTTGTCTATCCCGCCAATGATCACCTGAATGGTCTATCTCCTGCGGACGAAGAGCAAGATCCAAAAACGAGCTCGGGCTCGCACCGCAACGCGAGGCAATCCTGGTATGGCCCCGCTGTCGCTCCCTTTCCCCAGCCTCGCGTCATTGATATCGCGGGGCCGCCGTTAGTCCTAAGGATTGGCGCTGGGGTCGTCAACTTCAAGCACTTCCCCCGCAACATAGGAAGGGGGTGGCGAACAACTCACCGTCTCGTCTCAATTGTCCTGTCAAAGCAGCAATCCTATTAATGCCCAGAAACAACCATAATCCAAATCACCATAACAACGACGCGTAGGTCAAGAGCCGTGACTTTATTGACAACGAGTTAATTTGTGCCATCATTACCCGTCGGAATAGAGTCATCGCTGAAGCATACTGAAGACTGATCGACGGCCAAAGTTTGTCGCTCCTTGCGGTATCATCAACTATAATAGTAGTGTAGCATATAGACCTTTGCTACTCCACTCAACAAAAGAAACACGGCAGCCCTTTGAACACAGCCCGAAGGGGTGGGGGGTGGATGTCGATAGCGTGCTGTATTACGGCCCTTGCATATATAACCTTACAGAGCTTACGGATTCTAGGTCCTCGCTGATGTTACACTCCAAGCTTGATATTTGGACTCCGCTCAGAACCAGGAGCGTTACAGTGTAAGCAGTGCTTACTTTCCTTACACTCGGCACTTCATCCTTTTATCACATTCATATCAGCTACGCCTTAACAAAACATTTGCAGACAGAATATTTGACACTCGATGAAGGCACCCTCAAAATAGATGCCAAACTGTTTCACAGCTACTCTGGGAAATGTCGGTACGGAGTTGGACCGAGTGTATGACTCCGTAACCCCGTAGTCCGGACGTCCGACCCCAGTTTACTCCAGCTTTTTCTCTCGTTTATTTCGGCGTTCTCGGCGTGAGGCGCTTGATACTCGGGCTCTTCTCATTGGCAACAAGTCAGGAGTTGCGTCTTTGTTCATTCAGGGGTGAAGCATCTGTTGCGGATAAAACCACGTTCTTGCAGCGTTTTACAGTTTTACAGAGGGCCGCAGATCAAGAAAACCAACCGGATCGGCCGGGCGTCTGTGCCTTGGCCCGGCCCGGGGTCCGGTAAACCGGTATCAACCGTAAACAACCCGATTCTCCCCAGTACACCGACAAAGGACGTCTCAAACGTTCCCAAAACGTACTGCATTGGGTTTTCTTGGCTTATGTCACAGATACGGTGGGCAAGCATATACCATCACATATATCCTATCTCGTTTACCAAAGTAGTATGGCGCTATTCAAAGATCACCGCGTAAGAGATCACGGGAGCGTGGATGAGCCTCAGGGTCGCACCCGATCCGCTCCGTAGACCACTATCCTGTCGCCCGGCCGCTCGTCCAGGCCCTCTTTCGACCACTCCCGTTGGTTCGCGCGCAATCACTTTACCGAACTTTCCCAGATGCGCCCCGGATGCGCCCAGCTTCTACACTAGCTTCTAGCTTCACCTCCTCCTTTCGTCAACAACTCGCCCCGTTCGCGCCAAGCTCGGCTCTAGGTACCATGTCTGCCTGTCGACCGCCCGCCCGCCCTCACCTTTCCCCAAGTTCCTACCCGAAAACTAACCTCCAATTCCCAAAACGGTTACGATCTTTCCATCATCGGTACCAAACCATTGACACCGGACCCTATTCACGCACCCCGGATTTTGGTTTGCGTACCCCGGATTTGTGGTTCACGTGCGGATAGTGTTTCAAACTGCCGAGAGTCTTGTCTAGACTTAGCTCCTACACCAACCATCCTACCATTCTTTTCCCCTTTGCTTCTCATCGCTCTCAAAGACCTGCTCAAAA
>HF970769.1:15039-26772 GCA_000604205.2 Neurospora africana FGSC 1740
CTCTTCGTCGGGTTGGGGGAAGTCGCTGATGGCTCTCTTCCAGAGGTCAGTAAGTTCACCAGCGACATGCGCGAGCGCCTCGTCCAGCTTCTCCTCATCCTCTTCTTCGCCGACACCTTCGTCATACAGACGCGCAATAAGCCTCTCGGTATTCAGGATAAGCTCTGCGGGCTCGAGGAGGGAAGCAGTGCCCATGTGTGTATAGACGTCCTTGGCGAGGGCAGCGAATCTGAGATCGCGTATCCGGGGTCCAGACTGCGCAACCGAAGCGCGGAAGATACCCGCGGCTTCCTTCCGGACGCGCTCTGTCGCAGCTGGAGTGTTGAGCATCATCAGATCGGAGTCATCATCGCGCGTTTCCAGGTCGCCGCCAGGTGCGCCGCTCATCAAGATAGAACTGTCGTCCAAGTCGTAGGTGTCGTCGAAGGGCAGGCCAAATGTGCCTGACCGGTTCGCCTTGATTTCCTGCTGGTTCGTCTCCGTCTCATCTTCATCGTCGTTGTACATGACTGCCTGGCCAAGTCTCGATGGCTGGAGCGGTCCTCTCGTAGATGGTGCGCCGGACCGTTTCTGCGCGCGCTGTTGAGCAAACAAGGGCTTTTGCGGAGTTGAAGCGAAAGGGGATCCGGAGGGATTGAAAGAATTGGTGCTGGAATTCAGCGTTCCTCTGCCTGAGAAGGCCATGTTGGCGAGGATGATCCTAGGCGCGGAGGGGCGGCCGGCAGAAGTCGTTGAAGTTGGTCGACCGTCAAGGTTGGGCGACGAGCTCCAACCGGTTGGGGTTTATGTTCCTGGTGCAGGTAAGAGGGTAAAGATGCCCGATACGTTGTCACTGCTACGAAGGGCCAATATCGGGACCTCTAAAGATTGATTCGTTGATGTTGGTGGGCGAGTCGCTTTGTTGTCTTCCTGACTATTCCAGGTTGATCCGAGCCGTTATGATTCGTCAGAGGCGCCAATGATAGGGCACGCTGGATGAGATGATTTCTGTCCACCTCTGTGTGTGATGATGCTTCTTCTCGGACGCCGGTCGAGAGGTACTAGGTAGGTAAATGGCCGTGGCGATGGACGTGGGTTTGGTAAGGTGTTATTGTGCTGAAATGTTGATCTTGGGAAGCTCCAACAAAGCGGGAAGCTGTTACTGCGGGCCTGGCAGGCCTGACTCTGGCACCGACGCGACTTTTTTCTGGGGACACTGCGCGAACGCGGCATCTTCCGGCAACCTTCACAGCGAGGTAAAGTAACTTACATACAATACAAATACAATACACCAAGTCGATTTCGTTTCAATCGCGCTCGTAACTGAACATTCACACAGGCCCACGAGAACGGCGAGAGACAAAAGACTTTCAATCGCCATTCGTTCTGGGATAAAAGAACGCCACTCAATATCTCCTCCAATATCTCCTTATACTAATCCTTTCGCTACCTGCCATTGCCTCACTAAGCCTCGGGCAGCATGGCATAATGTACCGTCTGCGCCCCGTTCCCTTCCCAGTTGCTCTTGAAATACATGGACGTTAGGATATACGTCTTGGATGATGACTTTGAAAAACAAACCAAAAAAATCAAAACGAGGAAAGAAAGACAGAGGGGTTGAGATGTCCTCCTTCCATGTGAATACTGGACGTAAAGCAAGGCTGAAGGTATGATTACGTAGCCAGATTACAGATGGTCCCCAGATGGGTTCCTTGGTATCGCCTAAGCGCTCTGAGGAACCGATCCATCCTTCTCACCAAATCCCAATCCACCTTCGTCAATGTGAGAAAGTCCTAGCTTCTCAAATCCCGCAACTCCGCTGTCGGCCTCGTTGTAACTGATGCCTAGGCCATTTTGCTTCTTCGCGGGCCCCCTTTTGTCGTCACCAGCATTGTCTTCACTCGCCTCCACCAAATTCATCAATGCTGGTGGTCTGTGATGCATCTGGCGCGCCTTGGTGAGCGAGATGGTTTTCTGCTGGTATGTTGTCGTGATTGGTTGGGTATCATCGCGATCAATAGTCGCCTTCATCAGAGCCGCCATCCACAGGCGACCCTGCTTGATGTTGGGTACTGCAAAGTAGTGTACTGTGGGCTTTGTGAAGTTCACTGCTCGCGAGAGACCGGCTCGTGGTGGAACAAGCTTAAAGATGAACATCTGATCCCCCTCTTCCGTTGGATCCCGCTCTGCGTCCGCGTCCGCGAGCGTCTGGACATGGCTTCCAGCCGGGATTGCTGGGGAGTTACTAGCCCCCATAAGCGTCGCATGGAAGCCAGTCAGGCGTTCATTGTCCGCCGGAAGTACCCGATGAAAGGAAATGTCAATTAGACCTTTCTCCTCTTGGTCGTCTTCAGAATAATAGTACGCCAAGCGTCTACCCTTGAGGACAAAGAGTCGCGGCTTCCATGTGGTCATCAGGTTGGCACTCCTCTTCTTCATCCATCCACTGTAGTCCGCATCCTTGATCGCTTCTCGCGGGCTGATCTTTTGTAAACCACGCGTATAAGCACTTGTCTCCTTCTTGGTCTTCTTCCGGTTTGCTGCTTGTTTCGCTGCAGAGGCCGCGGTTGCCACGGTGCTCAAACTCTTGGCAGTCTCCTTGTCGAGGTCTAAACTTCGGCCGGCCGAGGGCGTGGTAGAACCGGTGCGTGTTGGCGAATAAATGGACGAATCTTTGGACGGCGTGTCCACCGGTGACGCCACTTTTGCTCGTTCGGTACCCGTGATCGCGTCTGAGGCGGCTCGTAGCCCGCCGAAGCCGTTCTTTAGCATGCCGGCCATGTTAAAGTCCGGGTGGTTGACTTGGCTCAGGCGTTTAAGAGCCGATCTGGGAGAGGATCTGTTTTGTTCCGGAGATCCCTCGAGTTTGGTGACCGTAGGATGATTGCGTTCGCTAGAGAGACGAGCTGATTCCATGGTAGCCGTGGAAGCTGTGCGCCTAACCAGCCCGTAGTATTTCTGTGCAGTGGGCAAGATGCCAACTGCTTCACGGGAGGAATCAATGCTGCCTAACCGTGACTGTCTAGAAAGGGCTGTGGCGCTCCGCACACGTTGCTCTTCTGTGTAGCTTGTCTTTGGTGATTCCGCGAGAGCAGGCACCTTGCTCTCACGTTTCTTCAGTACGTTCCGCTGCCGAGGATCGGCATCGGTTCCAGAAAAGTAGCCTCGATCCAAGTCTACTGCCGAATCCTGGATCTCAGACTCCTGAACAGCCAGGCCATCTTGTTGCCCGGCCGAGGACTGGGGGTGATTAAAGTTGCTTGCACTGCCCAGCGTCCAGTTTCGGTCGAAAGACGGTTGCTTCTTGTGAGGTACCTCTGTTCCGTGCAACGTTCCACCCGAGACTTTAGGGGTGGCCGGGGATGCTCCTGCTAGACGAAAATCAGTCGAGGAATGGCGACGGGAGTGGTGCAAGTCTCTAATGTCTGCAGCGGAAGGTCTCCTTTCGTGGAACATACGATTTGGGCTCTCCATCAAAGGTGAGACTGGAGACACGGGCTGGACAGGTTCCATTTTGGGGGTTTCCGACGAGCGTTTCGTCTGGACTGACAGAGATTGGCTGGTGTTGGATGAGTACCTTAGAGTCGACCCTGTGATAGTCGATCCTGTGAGGGTGTTCGTCCTGCTGCGCATCTTTCCTTGTACATCAGACCCGACCTCGCTCCCATACGTCTGGCTGAGTACGCGCGAGCCTGGTCCCTGTCCGTTGACCTCATCCTGTAGGTTTTTGATCTTCTGCCAAGTTTTTAGCCGTCTCCCCACAGACCCCAGATCAAAGGCTTTGATGAATAACGATGTTTGATCCATCCCGAGAATGACCTCTCCGGTGATCTCCTGGTCACGGAACACCTCACAATGGTGCTTCTCCACTCCTACCGTAAACAAGTACTCGGCGACTTGATCGGCAGACCAGGATTCGACCTCGCTTCGTGAATGGTTTCCTTCTTCCTCCTCGTCTGTTTCTTCGCCTTGAATGTATGAGACACGGTTGCCTATGTGCGAGCTGTATTCGCTACCAGAATCGCCGGTGTTTCGAAGAGCTCCGTTGCTTTGCGGCGAGTTCAGATCCGTGATATGTTCGTCGATGACATTCAGAGTCTCATGTAGGACGTGGCTGTCAGTGCTAGCGCCGGGGCGTCCGATGCCCCCTGTGGGCAAACTACTGCTGAGAAACGAATTCGCAGGGCCGTCGAGAGCTGAAGCTGACTTGAAGGAGCTTAACGGTAAGGTTGCATCGGCCGGATTCCCAATCTTGTTGAAGTTGTCGTAAGAGTAAGTGGGATTTGCTGTTTGCTCGTTGACAATTTCGGCCAGCGGCGAGAGAACGGGCTTCTGGAGAGACGGGCTGCTCGAATGGGGCTTGGGTGCAGGACGCGTATATACTGTAGGGCGAAGTCAGTTACAGCCCGGGCATAATAGAGCTGTTTGCCATGCAGCTGTTTTGTGGCCTATACACAGGAGGGGGTATATATACCTTCTGGGAAAAGACCGCTGTTTCCATTTACCAAATGCTTTCCCAAGAACCAGCCATCACCGAATTCGTCATCACGTTCGATCAGTTCCACGCGGTCACCCTTGGTCAAGCTCAACTCGTCCGAACTACGGGCTTGAAAGTCGTCTGTGGAATAAGCGGGTCAGCCTTTTATGTGTATCTCAGGTTTGCGACAGCGTCGACGCTACGTGGCGCCATCTGTTGGCTCGTTCGAGACACAGACAAGCCCCGAAGAAAAAAAAAAACAAAAAAAAAACAAAGAGGCCCCTTGATGAAGCTGCACTGTGCCAAGCTATAACTGGAAGAGAAAACGAACTTACGGATGACCACCAAAATGTCGCCCACTTCGGGCTTGTTGGAACCCGGCGCAGCCATCTTCAACCTTCGGCGACTGCTCAATTACCGCACTCGCTTTTTGCGATACGGAAAGCTTAAGCATCCACAAACAAAATCCCATCAAATATCGTGCAGAGTGCGACTCGACGTCGATGTAGGTCGAGGCCAATCGGAGTGGGCAATCGGAAGGTGAATTGAGGTCGAGTTTATATAAGTCCAAACAGGTCGAGGCCGTGCAAGAACTCTTTGTCGCAACAGAAAAGCGCGAGAGTCCAGATTGCGATATGCAACTGGCAGAAGCGGCAGCTTTGGCTTGTTTAAGAATTGGTCTTTTAGGAACACGTTTTTCGTTCTATGTCCATCATTCGATCAACCTGATTGCTGAGAGGCCTTGAACGAGGGCGCAAAACAGTAGGGTAGTAGGAGCTAGATGCAGGTCCCAGTATCGCGCAAGTCGTGACAGACGGGTATAAACGAGAAAGACCGGATCAGACTCAATGTCTCTCAAGCGTTCGCTGGCGGGCAAGGCTCCGAATCGTGAATTGAGCAGAGGCGTGTGCAATTCGTTACCGAGGCTGGTTTCCTTTGGATGTACCGCAAGTGCTAAAGTCTTGTGGGATCGGCGTATGTAAAATATGTAGACGGCGTCGCGATTGCGATAGTGGACGAGTGAGGTGGATATGGTGGTGAACAATATCAGGAGGCGGGTTGTCGTGCACCACAGGACGATGGCGACGGCGACGATAAAAGTGACAGCAACGGCGACGGGTAGCGGACTCGAGGGACGGGGGGGATGGCCCCAGGATGTCGTGTCTCGAGGAAGCGAGAAAAGATTAGAGCAAATAGGACAGCTAAGCGGATGCACACAGAGCGTCACACAAGAGCGAAACCGTTGGCTATCGAGGCTCGAGTGGCTGCTTGGGCCAAAGTAAGCCAAAGTGTGGTTGAGGTCGAGGTTGCGCGCCTCGCGATCGGGAGGGGAGGGAGGGTGGCAGAAAGCGAGCTCGACGGAGCCTGGGGTTCGAAAGGAACCTTGAAGCTGAGAAAAGGATGTCGTCGCAAGTTTGGGGTTCCAGGGAATGGGCTGGAAAAAGTCATGCCTGGTCCTGGAGCCAGAGAATGGGCACGATTGGGGTTTGGGGGCGCCAATGAGGTGTCAACGAGGGCCAGGCGAGCGGCCGGAATGCGATAATGATTGGGCCGCTGGGCATCCATGGATCACCTCACTCGTGCGTGGTGGGCTCGGTGGGATCGCTGACAGATTGTTGCGGGTAAAACCACCGGAGAGGAGTCTACAGAGTAGCGTTGCTCGCGTGGCTTATCGTCCCGCCAGGCGGCACTGGAGACGGAGCGGCAGGTACAGCTTTCTGCACAGTTCACGATCTACTTGAAGAAGCAGCATCCCCTGTCAATGCAAAAAGGCTGCTTGTTCCCCTTAATACCGCCCATCATGTTAGACATGTCCACCATCTCCACCATCTGTTTTGCCGGCTTTTCCCAAGACTTCTTCAATGTATATACGCCAGGGCAAGGCAGCCCGAGTAATAACACGATTCATACGGTAATCAGCGAAAGTGGCATCCTTCCAAATATGGGATTTTCTCCTCCATCCTTGGACGAAATTGCCGCTCGTGTACAAATTCAAGTCCTCGTTTCCTATCAACGGGCACAACAATGCATCACATCGATTACACCGTCGGGTCCGAAGGGCGGGTTAGTGGTTTGAAAAACTCTTATGCTAACAACGCTCCAGGTTAGGCAAGAGTCACGGCAGTGTAACATATGAGTCCGGCGCATAGTGATCCATCTGCACATCCAAGGTAACCCTGGGAGGGATCATAAGCGCCACCACCCAACAACGATCACCCACCAGGAATGCGAAGCATTGGAGGAGGGGTACACTAGTGAACACCTTTTTTTTCTTCGTGGGCTTGTATGTCACTCTGGTGCAAGTCGCTTCAGTTTCATCTACAGTTGCGCGATTGAAGATGCAAACAACAGATTGCAAAACCGTGTTCGGGGTCTATAAAGATGCCAACCAATTTTTGAATACTGTTCACATGTCTAGAAAAGCAATATGGATACCTAGACCCGAAAACAACAACGTTCCGGAAGGATGGGAGCACCCACTTCTACCACTTGCTCTCAATCCCCCCGCAATGGGTCTTGTGTCCTGTTCAGTGGTCCGATGTGGCTCCCGGCGCCGGCGTCGAACGTCACTTCTTTGAGCCTCGGTAACTTCGACAACGTACTATAACAACTACTGGACTTCCTATTTGCCTAGGCTACCACCATCAAGATGCATCCCAAGATCTACCATAATCATCATCATCATCAGAACTATTTGGAACATATCCTCATTCGACTTATTTACACTTGAGAACCCCGCACACATACATGCCTTTTTCCAATCCGTCTTCTCCTATCATCCCACCCAATCCTGTCCTTAGATTCCCCATCTTGTAGAAAAACAACCCCCAATCACCAAGATGGCGCAACAACAACAACAAACCCAACTCAAAGGATACACATCCTACAAACACTTCAACGTGACCTCTGCCGGCCCTGCCTTCGTCGCCCACGTGGAGATCAACCGTCCCACCAAACTCAACGCCTTCTTCGAGGCCATGTGGCTGGAGCTGGGCCAGATCTTCCGGCAGCTGTCGTCGGACCCGGACGTGCGGGCCGTGGTGCTCTCGGGCGCCGGGGACCGGGGATTCACGGCGGGTTTGGACATCCACGCGGCCAGCTCGAACAACCAGCTGCAGTCGAACGACGCCCCCGACGTCGGGCGCAAGGCGGCCCAGTTGAGAAGATACATTACTGAGTTCCAGGATAGCATTTCGGCTATTGAGCTGTGCGAGAAACGTATGTATTGAATGTGCTGGGCTGTCACTTTTGAATTACACAGAATGGTACATATACGTCAACTCAATGGTGAACCACTGAAACTACATTTTGCTAACCTACAAAAAAAAAACCCTAAAGCCGTCATCGTCGTCCTCCACGCCATCTCCCTCGGCCTCGCCATCGACATCGCCTGCGCCGCCGACATCCGGCTCTGCACGCGTGACGTCCGGCTGGCCGTCAAGGAGGTCGACATCGGCCTGGCCGCCGACATTGGCACCCTGAGCCGGCTGCCCAAGGCCGTCGGCAACTTCTCGTGGGTGAAGGAGGTATGCATGTCGGCGCGAGAGTTTGGCGCGGCCGAGGCGCAACAGGTCGGCTTCGTCAGCCACGTTCTCGACAGCAAGGCGGCTGCCCTGGACCAGGCGGTCAAGCTGGCGGGCTTGATTGCTGGGAAGAGCCCGATTGCTGTGCAGGGAACTAAGGAGCTGTTGAACCACGCTAGGGACCACTCGGTTTCTGAGAGTACGTTTTCCTTCTTGGTTTCCTTTACTCTTCGTTGCTCGTTATTATGAAGGCTAAACTGACATTTTTGATAAAGGCTTGCGGTATACCACCGTCTGGAATTCGGCTGCTTTGCAATCAAGAGATATGATGGACGCGTTATCGGCTAGCGTGCAGAAGAAGAAGCCCGTCTTTTCGAAGCTTTAAAGGGGACCAAGCAGTTCGTCGCTGGTTGGTACCGGTTACGTGGTGTTGAAGGTGTATAAATACCTAATTCCACGGGCTTCGGCGACTCTAAGTCACTATGCACCTCCTATTCACTAGGCAACTCCTAGTCACTATCTGCCAGCGGTTCCTCGGGCCTGTATGTTTCCTTTAGGCGCTGTTGTATGTAGAAAAGTGTCAGTAAGAGGAACGTGATGTAATCAAACATTGCATATAGTTTAAAATGCAGGCCAAAGGGTCACACTGGACAAAGCAAAGGGAGACAAATGACTTACGTCCTCGAGTTTCTGCTTGAGCAGTTGCACCATGTTTTCCTTGACAACCAGAGTCTGCTCATCAAGGTCTTCGATGATGATATCATTGTTAACACTATCCAAGTGAACGATGATGGACTTGATGGCTGGTTCGCATTGGATGAGTACACCTAATTCAGAAACCAGTTAGCAAGGCGAGCATGCGTTTGCGTTTGCGTTAGAGTCGTGCCGTGCTGTTGTTGTTTAAGCCTGGACGATTCAATGTACACGTCATTTATATGGTATTTCATGGGAATTCAAACTGACCTCTGATTGCTCTCGGCATCTTGAATAGCTGTGGTTTCTGGCGTTGATGGGGAAATGTTCTGTTTTTTTTTGGGGGTTTTTTTTTCCTCTTTTTTGTTCGCCTTTTCCCTAGAGGTAGCCAAGTGTTGGCTTCTTGGGTATGGGTATGTGTTGCTGTGTGGTAACTAAAAACAGCGTTTTGAGCGTACGATTTGTACCTAGTATTCTAAGGTAGGCAGCGCTTTCTCTGTAATGACGCGAGTAACCTCCATGGCATGGAGTGACAGCGAAGCAGCCGGCAGGGCACGGGCCCCTACGCTTACGGAATATGGAGCATTAGGTACGTACAGGTTCAGGCATACCCGCAATGCACCTTCAGATCAGACGAACAGATGATGAGGGCATCACGATCTTCAGTTCAACCTCAATTTGCAAGAGCAGTTAGTATGGATGATTCCCACGTTCCCTTATCAACAAGTTTCTCAGGACCAACAAGGTGAATGGAGCGGCTACGCCTACAATTTCAATGAAACAGAGTTCACCTGCGTTTATGTGTACGCTAGAGGTAGTAAAAGTAAAGCCAGAGACGGTTTGGATGCAGTGGATAAAAGCGAGAGTTGGACGGATAAAACCGTTATTAGCACCGTTGGTGTTGGCACTTACAACGGCACAAGGATAGTTCTTCCCTTGCAACAGATATCAGATACGAGCAAGCCTTGTTCCCTTTTCTTTTTTCAACGGTCACAATGCTCCATTCATGAGTGCCTGGCTGGCCTGGATGATCACATTCGTTGGATCTTAATGTCGAATGTGATCAATTCTCAGCATTCACAGGCAAGGGGGACGATGGCACGAATCTTGTTACGTACCACTGCACTCTCCCAGGGGCACTTTGTGTGGCCGTTTCGGGACCTGGATGCTGCCAGGGATCGCTGGGCGGGAAGGCTTAACCGCTTGCAGTAAACCACCCCACCTTTTCGCTTGAGAGTGCCAGCGTGGGAGCGGAGATCGAATCTCAAACTCGTGCCAATCGCAAGCTCAGATTGGTGATAGTCTGAGTCGGATATTGGGTGCGGATACCGAGTGGTCTTTAGACTGAGAGTTGAGAGTATTTCACGAGGATCCAAGGAGCTGCGATGGAGACCAAGAAATATCTTTTCTGTCTAGGTAGGGAGCCCCAAGAACCTCTTGTTTGCTCCTGGATTGCGGCGGGGAGACCGAGGTATGTCGTTGGCTGACAATGATGAAAAAGGTGCAGCAAACCAACATGCCGTGCCCGTTTGAGACACGCCATATCCAGTTCTTTTGTCCGTAAAAAAAAACAAAAAAAAAACAATGTCAATATGACGAGGGCGACCAGAGGTGACTACGACTACCGATGGCGGTTTCAGATTCTGTGCATCGGGACTGCTCGATAACCGGTAGCGACTTGTTACACCAAACGGGCGGAAAAGTACAAAATGAAAGACCCGAAGAACTGTCGAAATGCAGCCGCAAACGACGGGAAGCTTCCATTCTTGAACATGGCGGTGCTTTCCTTCCGTTCCTTTGAAACCTGCTTTCTAAAGACGGTCTTCCGGAAGAATGCCTCACACTGCACTTGCCGTTGCCGTACAATTGTCATCTGCCCTGGGTGCGGTCAATCATCCTACGGTGTAGTGATGCGGCAGTGAGAACGCACCCAGAAAATAAGGTTGGACAGTTGATGAAATTAGGTACCTCCATCGACTGCAACCTCAGGTGCTACCCTGCATTGCAGATCCCAGTATCCCCCGGCTTCACCAGACAGTTTCACGCACTAACACCGCAGCTCCCCATTGTCCACTTGCAGCAGCCCAAGGCCCCAAGCTGCCATTCAACGCCATCATCACATCACGTACCGCTTACCGACCGACCTCCATCCCTCATCTTAACCTTTTTTGCTCCCCGTCTCCAGCTCCCCCTCTCCCCTTCCTGGACATGTCCAAACATCAAAACCAGCGCTGACCGACCCAGAGTCATGGTATCAACATCAACATCATCTGCCATCAGATCGAGTAATGTCAGCGTTCCCGGTTCATACACGGCATCCCGCGTCACAACCTAGAAAGTACCGCCAATAGCACCGTACAGTACGGGTCACAGCTACCCGAGACTACCTCTGCCACGAACAGTCATGAATTGACTACGAAAGCATATTCTTCCTTTCTACTACCTTGATATCCCTTGAGGGGATTTGCCAACCGACAAAGCTCTTGTCGCATTTTCTCCCCGCTAGTATCTCGCCGACCTGAGTCGAAATCAGAAATACGGCGCAAGCGAGCGAGCACAACTACAAAGCAAACGACGGAACGATACTCCGGCGGCTATCACTCGCTCCGGAGCTGGAGTTGGAGCCGGAGTCTGAGCTGTCTCACCGACCCCTGAACAGAATTCTTCTCCAGCTTTCGCCGCGGCCCCTGCACCTCCTTTCGACCCCGTCAGTTTCGAACAAAGATATAGACCAAGATGTCCTCAGGGTCAGGGTTCGGGGGCTTCCCCCCGGGAATTGCCGACGATGACGATGATAATAACCACCCTTGGGTCTGGGTTATGATCCCCCTCGGCCTCGTCATCGTCCTGGGCGGTCTAGCCCTATGTCTTCACGTCCGCCGACGCAAACAATTTCTCGGTAACCACAAGAGTTCCCGCGTCTCTACCCCGGCACGACGACCTTCCGCCCACCAAGCATCGACAAGCCACAGCCCTGACGGGCAACTTCAGTTCGGAGTTCGTGAGGTCGATGCCCCTTCGTTGGCGTTGATCGAGCGTGACCTTCAGGAGTCTTGGGTG
>HF970769.1:40668-56545 GCA_000604205.2 Neurospora africana FGSC 1740
AATCTGTATGCTTTTGTGTAGCCCCAACTTCGACTCTCGGCCTTTCATTCTCCATTCAACTCTTCCCAAGCAACTTCACGAACAATCAACCGGTTGACCAACCGGAGCGCCGCAAACATGTTATCAATTTCACTTTCTTTTTCCTATCACTTACCATTAGGCATGTTCCTATTTCGTAATCATGCAAACAGGACATGTCATTTTCCCAATCAGTATAAAAAACCCAACATGTCAGAACGGATGGTGCGTTAACCTGCTAGCGCCCTTCCACCTTATTTTGCACTTGCCACGTTAAGAATCCATCCCCATCCTCGTCACCACATTATATCTCCTAAACTGCCACCTTCATCTCTCACTGCATTCTACAAAGGCATTGGTGGCCCCAAGTGGTGGTCGTTATGAGGTGGCCGAAGAACCTCCTGCTTATTTCGGATCTTACCTGACTTGTCAACTTGTTATCACCAAGTTCACTGCCTTCACTTCACAATTCTGGCTGGTCCTGACCCGGTGCGTTTCTTCAAAGACTCGAACAAGCCTACCGTAGCAAGCTCATCGGTTTCTTTCCAACCCGTACGGGCTGTATCTATATACCATGTTCTACACGCCAGCCTGTAAAAGGCTTTCCGGGAGATACGTTGATTCATCCGCAGTCTACACTATAGCATCAACCTCCAGCTGGAGCCATGCTAGACCATCATGAAGTTGTGGGTCGTTTGGCCACTTAGAGATATGCGCTCGGCTGAGAGGGTGAGTAGTTGCTTTTGTATGCGGCTCCCAATATTTAGCCATCCCTGGCGAAATAAGGTCGGTCCAATGGAACACTTCTCCGCCAGTTAGCTTAACTCGCTTCTTTTATATCCCCGTACACTTTGATTGTATACTGTCGCCTTTGCACCTCAATACCGCATTCCCTTTCCTCGATGGATCACCGACGACTTTTGTCGTAGTACCGCCTAAAACACCATCGTCAGTTTGGAAGCCAGGCCGAATCATATGAGGCCGTTTTAGCGTTAGAGGTAGTCTGCGGCCCGCATAGGCCATTGTTGGTTGCAACCAAGCATGGCAGGTAAGTAAAGTGTCGTCGGCGATGGGTCTATAGGAGAAGCTTCAAAGCTAACTCTATCTTCAGGTTCTTGTTCTAAATGAGACGAGTAATCCATACCGGAAAGACATTTCTTTCTCTCACACCAAAGTTCGCCGATACAAATTATCCTCTGAGAACTATCGTGAACATGCTGTCCTCACTCATCAACTCTGACCTCGTCCTGGCTGCTCTACAGGTATGGACCTTATCCATCGACATGAGAATCCGATCGATGATGCTGCCATGATGATACAGGTCCTCCCTGCTGTCGCCGTACCGACCGTCGCCAACAGAGATGCCTCGACCATTCCTGGGTACGGCATCGAAGAGCTTACCTGGGAACTTCAGACTGCTCCCGGAGGTCCTGCCGTAAACGTCACAGGCACCATTAAGCAAGGCTTCGGCAGATTGAAACGATCAACCCAGGCTTAATCTCCCTCCGATTTTGGTCTTGATCAACCAGTCAACGTTTCCTCGCTCGCCATGCCCGTCGAGTCTCGAGGATACAAAATCGATCACACTAACTGCAATGGGTTTGATTGGGAATACTTGGACGAAATCCAAAAGGGCATAGTCTACCTGAATAAGGTCCTCAGCAAACCGACCAGCGGCCCAGGCCCTACAATGACAACTATAGCCGGGTTAGTTGCTCATACGCTGCTGCTATCTACTGGTGCAAATGATGTGCGTCAATACACTACTACCGTCTCTATTGAGATTGAGATTTGGGGAATATATCGCTGACGTGGTCTTCCGCATATATAGAACGCTGTTAGCAAAACGATTGACACGTTCGGCTACATTTCTGGCGCCGCCCAGACCGTTGTCAACAACAACTGCCCTCAGAGTATTGGGTTGCGGACATTGGACGACGGTATGTTCGCTTGCGTTGACCAAGGGTCAGATCTTTATGACGGATAAGTGGAATGTTATTGTTAAGGTAGGTATGACAGTGCTAAACAGCGCGCGGCATGTTGGATTGGTTGGCTTGGCTGGTGTAAAGAGAGAGAGTTACCCATGCCTTGAAGCTCAAGGACTTCGAGCTTGCCCTTGAATATTAACGATTGTTGGGCAGAGGAAGAATTCAAGTCAAATTCTACGACATGAACTGGACGGCCCGCTAGAGGCTCAGCACGATACTCAAGCGCCAACTTTATCAACAGACATCGTTTACATTGATACAAATGGCTATGATATTCCAGGCCACCGGAGACCATGAAGCGAGTTGGTGATGAAGAATGGACAGGTCGCACTAGGAATACCTGAAATACGCAGCCTCTGACCAAACGACGGTAATACAGCCGTGGGCTTAAAGTACGGGCTTTATTACCTCGATCGAATGCGGAGTCTTGTACATCCTCGGAAATCCAATGGGAGGGCCAGAGGTGGTGTCATTCATGGTGTGGGAAGCATCGAACACCAGTGTTTTATCCCAACATACCTCTACCTTCCACTCCAACTCATCTCGTCCCAACCTTCTTGTGCTCCCGGCAGCGGCCCGGTCTGGCGGCTCCCCATAACCCAACATTCCCGCTCCTTTAACCTTAATTTGACCATTTCTCATTACCTACCTACCTAATCTTATTAGGACTGCCACTGGTATTTCTTCCTATTCCGACCACCCTTTCAACACGACCAAATGCCCAAAAGATTGCCATATCCGTTCTCGGTTCGCAACTACCCCGAAGTACGATAATCATAAGGGGAAAGTTCAAGCTACCAAACAGGTACCTTACTTAGAGGTATCCAAGCGGATGGGGACGTTCACTAGAGGTAGCGTAGAGGTAGGAGATGGAACACATCAACCCCGGAGAACATTAAATAGTACCTAAGCTCACTCATTACTTATCCCTTTTACGCTCTGGCTTCCCATGCCCCCTCCTCTTCCTTCATTTACATATAAGGTGCCTGGCGAAACACCAATCCGCAACACCAGCCACGGCAGTGCACATGGAGAGCTTTCTTGGTCGTTTCTATGCATGGTATGACATGGCGTGGGATAGCATAGCATATATCCACCATTAAGTTACGGAGGTCAAAACTCAACGTCAGCCTCAGCTCCAGACCAGACATCCTTCAGATACCTCTACCTACCGAACCTATACCCTCCAATTCAGTTCAGTTCAGTTACAGTTCAACATCTCATCGATGCCCTTCCCTTCCGTCAAGCTCCACCCACCACCCATCCATCACCAACCATCACCGCGTCTAAAAAGCGCCATGCAACCCAAGTCCCAATCCAAGTCCCAATCCAAGTCCCAGTCTAGGTCCAGTCCAGGTCCGGTCCAGGTCCCCAGTCTACCTAGGTAAGGTACCTACATGTTTGTTCTTCCGACTATGAGCCTTACTCTTGAAATATTTTCCTTTCCTTTCCTTTCCATTCCATCAAACCATCAGTCCTCCGTTAGCCTCTACCTGCCTACCTAGTCTAGTCCTTGATAGAAGTAGGCAAGGTAGAGTAGGTACCGTAGGTAACAAAGCCGAGCCGGCAGACGTCCGTCGGCCCGTTCCGGCCTGGCCTGGCCTGTCGCCTATATGACTTTCCGTATCATAGTAGTAGGTACACGTGTAGGTCTGGACTGGAATGGACTGGAATGAACTGGATCGTCTTTTGACACCCAGATCCTGTCGAATCGTTCGATCTATAGCGCGGTCAATGCAGGCGGTGGGTAGTACCTAGGTAAGGTAGTAGGTACGGAAGTGGGCTGAGGTGGGCTGAGGTGGGTTACCACATACACACCGCAATGTTGATCTCCTCGATACACATGTAACGTGGGCGATGGGTCGCGGGCTGGGGGGTTGTGCGGGGCTTGGTGTTGTTGAAGGTTCGTGAGGGTAGGGAGGTATGAGAAGATGTTGATGATAAAAACTGATTCTGTTGATTCGGGTGGATAGATTAGTAGTGGTGTGTTGATGATGGCTGGAAGAAAGACCGAAGGCACGCATTGAGCCCGCGGCAGAGAACGCGCAGATGTTACCAGTCAAGCTTCAGCCATACCAGCCAGGCGGAAACATCACGAAGACAAACAAAACAGTCATAGAAAGAAGTAAGTGAGTGACATAATAACCATTCATTCATTAACCATAATACACCATTAACGCTGATAATCCGTAAGCTGCCCAATCCTCACCAGCAACAAAAACGCCACCGTCAGGTACGCCCATCTAACCAGAAACGTGTCCCAACCCAGACTGTCCACGAACAGTTTCGTGAAGCACGAATCCTTCTTCGGTCCCTCTGCTGGCGTAGACGGCTTCATCCATCCCATCACCACCCTCCCCACCTTCACCTCCTACGTCAAAGCGGAGGACCCATCTCCCTCCCTCCCTGCCCCTGCTTCCGTCAAAGTCTCCTAAAGCCCACAAGCGCTCAAAGCCACCTGCTGCACCTGCGCATCCACGCGTCCAAACTGCTCCGCGTTGCCACCCGTCAAGTCGTCCATGGCCTTCTTGCTCATGTTGATGCCCGAGCCGGCGTGGTCGATGGCCAGGATGTTGATGGTCTTGCCCTGGTACGTCACGGACCAGCACGTGCCGCAGTTGGGCGAGTTCCAGCCGGCCACGGCCTCGACGCCGCCGACGTAGGGGAAGTTCTTGACTTGCGACTGGAAGTTCCAGTGGTACTTGGTCATGAGGCCGTTGGGGCCGTCGGAGCAGGAGACGACGGTGAGGGAGCGGTTGGGGTCGTCGTAGCCGGTGTCGTAGGAGACTGTTGCATAGGTAGGTTAGCGAAAGGTCAAAAGTGACGAGCGGGGAGGGGTAAACGCCCTTGTGGTGAAGGGAGACATACCGGTGGTAGCAGAGGCGGCGGTGGCCAGGGTGAAGAGGCTGAGGATCTTGGAGAGCTGCATTTTGATGGATGTGGTGGTTTGTTTTGGGTTTGTTGATTATAGTATTATCCAAGAAGAAGACTTGGTAGTATTAAAGTGAAGTAGTACAGTAGTTTGTAGATGGAGGCTGAAGCTGGATGCTGATGTGGAATATCAAAAGTCAACATGTCAAAGGGAAGGAGTAGGACCCTTATATGCATCTCCAGGATCCCCTCCCTTCTAGCTCTTTCTTCCCTTGAATGTTCACAAACAGAACATCACCACCCCAAAGATGGAAAGAACGGAATACGGCATCGTGCTGTCCAGTCCGTAACTGGTGGTGATGACGGAGATCCACCAGTCAGTCACTACCCACGACACGAGGGACCTACCGAGCCTGCTACGTACCATACGGGCACTTGCAACATCTTGTGGCCACAAATAGATTTTCGAATCTCCACACTATGCAACCAGCAGTCTAGTGTAAGTTGCCTTGTTGGACGTCATGGGTAAGGAAAACGGCGGAAAGCAGAGGTCATTCCGAAGGAAGGCGGCACTTACACAGCCCGCAGCTTACCATAGCCGAGTAGGGTAGGGTAGCATGCCGCCGCAGCCATCAACATTGGCGATGCCAAGCCCGTGTTTTTACCCCCCATGCAGCAACGCATCTTGCCTTGACTGGCCCGAATTTTGCAACCTAGCCAAGCACAAGAACACCCTAAAAAGTGTCGTGAGCAACTAGACTTACTATCGAGTACGAAGGCTTGCAACGTCGACAATGGTTGGATGCCATGAAACTCCGTATTGCCCACTGCTATGCCACGTCTGCACAGAATGCTGTATGTTGTTTGCTTGTTGGCTTAGTTTTAGAGTTCTGGAGGGGCTGGTTCACATCATCGAGCCTCAATGATGTTGTGAAACCATCAACTCGTAACGGCTTCGCAGGAGAAACGCCGAACGGGAGAGACAAGCAAACGCCAAACGGTAGAAGCTCTTCTGACCTCGCCTTGACACTTTTACCTCAACATTCGATTCATGCTCCCATCTTTGGAGTTTCAATCTTTCGTATCGACGTACAAACAAACCCTCACACCATCCTCGCAGCAGTCGCAGCAGTTGGCAGGGCCTTCGCAGCGGGTAAAAGTGGAGGTATTTGGGACGATCGGCACTCAGCATTTCTCGTATTCAACCAGTTCCCACGACCGGTGCAACTCCGCCCAATGAAAAACATGGGCCATGACATATGGGGCCAAATCATTGTTACTATCGCATATTGACTTCCACCTAATCGGGTCAATAAGGGCAATCGCGGGAAGGAAAAGGCGGATGGGAAAACTGCGGGGGATCAACCATGGGCTGGATCGGAGGTAACATGACATCGGCCTGTCTGGGCAGAACGTATTGTTACGTACCGACCTCTGTCAACGGATATTCCCCGAGGAGGATTTGGAAAATGACAACAAAAAGAGGCTGGGGAGGCGTCAACTCGTGTGAGGCGTAACAAGATAGTGCTTCTCTTCCTCCGGGCTTCCACAAGTCACCTATCATGCCATCAACCGCTCTGCATCTTTCCGTGCACGACATCGAATTTCTTCTTTTGCCTTTCTGGGGCATTTCTGTCAACGCCTCTGCTGGAAGTCTCGCAGGGTTTTGGAACATGCTCGAAACTCGACTGAATGTTCCAATTCCACTTAGAATGTTCCAATTCCACTTCAATTCTTCCCCGGCACGGCATGTTGCTCGTTATCGATGTCTCGGCCAAGTTTGGCCGGCACTTGGCTTGCCAACACGTCCTTTCCGGGCTCGGCAAGCTCGGCAAGCTAGCACAAACAGGGTCCCAATGACGCCGATCATGCCGTGGACTCCTCTGGCACGTGCCGTCGTCTCCGCCCCCGCTCCGGGCCGGCCGACTGAAGTCGGATCCCACCACTTGCCGGATTCACCCACTTCCCAGAGGCTCCCACGAATACGGCCCAGCCGTATCGCTGCGTTGCGGAACGCGGCTGCGCCTTTCCAGATCCGAGAGGCAGGAGAGGGAAGGCACCGATACGTGAAGGCAGGTGACCGAGAGTTCCCTTCCTACCAGTGCCGGCCGTGGGCTGTGATGATTGTTTACTTCATTCACATTTCGCATTTCGACCGATCATCTTGCAGAAGAGACCGGCTCACCGATTCTGGCTGAGTAACGTTGCGCATCGTACCCACAAGTACGAACTGGGCTGACGATGATGTAAGACGACCAGACCCGAACACGACCCAGACACGACGGAGTTACTAAATCGGGCAGCCTGTCGGCGCCGTGTATCGTATCTGTTTGTGCAAAGTTGCCTTCCGTTAGCACAACAGCCTTCTTGTCCTCATATTTCCTGCCCTTTGGAATGGGTTTGTGCCTTCTACCGCTTTCGTTTATATCACGTTACCTTTACTTCCAATCTCTTACCAAAAAAAAAACCCCAGTACTCCAGGACAGGTCGTACCTTTGTGCCCGGTGAAGCGATCCGCAAGGCTGGAACCAGTCAGCCGGCCGGCCGGGTCCTCTTTCGTTCAATGGTTTCGAAGGATCTGCTCACATTTGGCAAGAGATCGAACTGAGGAAGCGTACTAACCTAAGAAGGAGGTTTCCAATTGCAACTGCTATCGAGTGGAAGTAGTACGAGTGTCTGTGCCGCAGTGAGCCTGATGGACCTGCTTACCTTCAACCCTTCCATCGCTTGACGCGGTGGGCAATGAAGGCAGCGAGCAACGAGGATCGATGAACGCAAGTAGGCGTGGGACGGGAGGAACATACCTTACGTACCTGAACGGTGGGTGTAAGATCTCACAACTTGACGTCGACTCGAAGGACTTGGTGAATGGTGATGTTGATGGAGGACGCGAAGGGCATATGAGGACGTCCATGTTCCATTTCACTCTCTGCACAGCTGTCAAGGCTGCCGCCGCTTATGCCAAAATGCATACATGTGACGATTTCCTCCCATTTCACAGTCACGGAAGGAACGAGGGAGCAATCAGCACAAGTGTCCATGGCCATCCCAGTGTCGCTTGCCTTCTGGTTTCCGATCACAGCATCGTCTCCAGTTCTCGAGTTGGTGGCAGGAGCGAGGACTGGACAGGAGATGCGACGAAGTGTCCGGACGAGAGAGGAAGTCGCAACAGAGTTTCGCTCCTGTACGCGCTCGATGCTCGCGTCAAGGACAGAGGACCCCCGCGCATGCCCGCCAGCCTGCAAAGAACTTCCAGGTGGATGATAGTGATGTTTTTGAAGTCAAAGTCTCTATCAAGGCATGTAACTGATGTGGAAGGGCTGGAAGAACCTAAGGAGCCTAAAGAAGGAAGCGCTGAGATGGAAGTCCACGGGCATGATGCCGACTGCCCCGCTGAAAGTGGAAAGTTCAGTGGAGAGTGATTGCTTTTTGACAGCGCCAATCACTGTCAGCCCTACCGATCTCTAACAGCAGCATCAAGGCTCGGGCACTTCACTTCACTTACACGTCAGAGAAGAAACCTAACCCCAACCGCACCTCTCACTTCAACTTGACAGTTTCTCGAGACACTTTTCTTCTGAAGAGTGTAAAGAATGAGTAACAATCCCTTGAATACCAGTTTTCGACGCCCATCTCAAGTGGAAGCCAGACCACGACAAACTTTACGACTTCCGTCTGTTCACGCTGCTCTGCTTGCAGATGGGCTGAATCGACAGCTTCGATTACCTTATTGTCGTTAGAGGTACACTACCTTAGGCATGTATGCCTCTCATTTCCCATTCGTTCAATGCCCCTGGGTATGTGGCTGACGGACGGTCATGGACTTCCATGGGGATGGAGAAGGGACTTACATAGGGATGGGTAAGATTGGGAGGAGACACGGAAAAAACCATAGAGGCGCGAATTTTCTGTAAGAGAGAATATGGGCGCCTTTATCTACAAGGAGGAGAAGGAATAATGCCTAGGGAAACGGCTAACAGAGGCCAAAGCAGGTTGAAAGACAGCAACGACAGGAGGAACCATTGACGATGAGACATCCGTCCCTACACTAACAGGAAGTTCACACATACACCTCTAGCTGACGCAACGACAGCAGTGAGTCACCTTACAGTACCAACCGTCCAGTCACTTACCTACCAACATCCAGGTCCATTTCAGCCATTCCCAACTATTAGCTACACTTAGGCCAAACGAAGTCACCGCTCATCAACATCCCGACATCTTTCCGTCCAGTCCTCTCTCAGTGCCCCTTTCAGGTTCCCAGTGCAGCTCTCGACCTCATCAAAACTTCAAAACTCTCACGGAGACGCGACGCACGGGAGACCGGTCCTCCCTCATCTCATCTCCAGTCATCCATCTAGCCAGGCCCCGATAGTAACGTAAAAACTCCCACCCCCCTTTCGGAGAGTGAACCCCATATTTAGGTCCAGATCCATGTCTGCATACCTCCAGATCCAGATCCACGGTCAAATACCAACAAGATGAAGTCTCGCACTCACGACCCTCCCTTTTCTCTTCCCTTCTGTTGGTAGCCATTTGCTAGAATCTAAGGGACGGGAATTTGAATCTTAGGAAACTACCTCTATCGACCAGGAAGGTTACATGTACATGTACAAGGGACTACCTCTACTGCAAGCTCTTTCCACGAAACGGACCCAGTCAACACGGGATCTCTAGCGACATGGACGGCATACTGCCTCCCCGCGTTCTATTCGGTCTGAGGTCTGGTCTGGTCTGGTCTGGTCTCGAGTGATTCACCAGGGACAAGGGACATGTAACTCCGTAACCATCTGTCCTGTCCTGTCCGTTCCCTCCTTCTCCGTGCTCCTCCTCCTCCGTGCTCCCCCGTCTTCCCGCGGCATAGCGCTGCCCAACGTATATACACCGCACGCGCGGCTGAAGAAAGCCGGGATTGACATGGACAGCTAGTTGGGAGGAGGAGGGGGCATCACTTGGGGAATATGGCTGTGAGGTATGTCTATGGTATGAGTTACCTCTAGTGGAGGTACCTAAGTGTGGCACCCAGGTCCATGTCGGTCGTCTGTACCTCTGTCTGCATATGCTTGGAGGGCAACGATGGGGGAGGTGAGGATCCAATGAGGTGAGTACCTAGAGAAAGGAGAGTGATAGGGAAAGTGGTACGGTGAGTGCACGGGAAATGCCGTTAGGAAGCTAGTCGAGCCACAGTTGAGGTCCGGTCTGGTCCACGGCGGGCTCAAGCGAAGATGACCGACGCATCTTGTGAACCTGATATCTGTAGTTGTAATCTAGCAGGTAGGTTGACGATAGGGGCTGGTTGGTACTTGGTTGGTTGGTAGGTAGACGATAGATGATAGACAGATCGCCCACCTTGTGGCATGTCTGATGTATGGGTGAGATCAGGTCTAGTGGAAGGAGACATGGACACTCGAGATCATCTGTGGCCATACCTAAGCATGACATGACGGAAATGACCAGACCTCCAGTCCATGTCGATGAGACCGAAAATCTCTTCCAACATCAGACACCCAACATCAGTTTGAACGAGCAAATTACCCTTTGAGTGAGGATCCCGACAGATTCCTTGGAAGATTTGAAAGGGGCTCTGGGGCTTGCTTCAGACTGACTAGCTTGTCGGAGTGTCGGAGTACCTACTGCTGCTGATCCGGGCCCGAGTTCCCCTGAATCTCGAGTGTGTCCTGCTGGTACCTGACTGTGTACCTAGGTGCAAGCGTACCTGCAGTAATGGGCTGTGACAGAATTTCAAATGGAGGTCAGACAAACTCCGAGGTAGTAACGAATGCATCAGTCGACATCGCAGGAAAGACTTCGGTGTCCACACCGTTCTTCTGTTTGCGTGTTTGTGAGTATGAAGCATGATGCTGTGCGTAACTGTCAGGTCCAGTCTAGCTCACCGTGACTCTGTTCGTGAATTTCTTGAGGACGATGCCGGTATGGAGCTTCTTCGGCATGCCATGTTGTAAAGCATGATACCAAGGACGGGAGCATTGGCAATGGCGCGACGGCCTTGTTCTGTTGTCCCAGCGGCCGACCAGCCCTCAAGGTTCCTTGAAACACCATGGTATCAAGGAGTTTCCTATTTCGTGACTCCGAATTCCGGTGTCACAAGCATGGAACAAGGTCAATAGTCCGGGGCTCGCGTAGCCGTTTCTAGTAGCAGTTCCATGTTAGCCAAGTGTCCGATGTCGTCAAGTTGGTTTCAGTACACTGGAGGTATACAGGTACCTAAACCATTATGTTGCAGATATCGCCATGTTGGACGCCATGAACGGCTAGAACCACTCCAATCAAGAATGCCGGGGCCTTAAGCCTCACAGGTTGCGCGCCGTTGAAGCTCGTAGGCAAGGAGTCTGGGGGAAGAAAAGGACCGACTCGAAGCTGCGAGGTCCTGCGAGTAGAGTTAGTAGTGCAAGCGCGCGGAGTAGATGATTGAAAGGGGCAGAGTGTCCTTTTCCCCTTTAATGCTCGTCATGATGCATGTGAATTTGAATGTGGCTTTCTCCGCGACCAGGCACGACCCCGGACTTTTTAGCCAGCCATTGATGATATCCCCCCAGGTTCCTGGGGTTGGTCTTCGATCCAAGGTGGAATCCATCTCCGCACCTCCAAGAACGATACCACGATGAAGTCTGCAAGGCAGCGGGAAATAGGTTACAGTCGGACCTGCATTGCAGAAAAGAGAAGAAAATGCGGAGATGGTGCGTTCGGAGGTTTGGTTTGATGTGCTTAGGATCTTGGATGGAAGAACCGTTGGACGAGCTTCTGGAAGGCTAACACTTTCCACATTTGGATATTCCCCTCGTCTACCGTGTAGTCTTCGGTCCGACAACACTAATAGTATCATGTATCCATACCTGGCCAAGCAACCAAGCACTAAAAATGACATTTGATGAAGGAAGAAAGCGACATTGAAAGTGACGAGAACGTGACAAAGTACAAGATCAAACTCCAGACCCTTTTCTGCTTCCCCAGGTTGCGCTGTGCGACGTGTGTCAATGAAGCGCGGAGTAAAAGTGTAGGATGGCGCTGCAAGGTGCCTTTCGGCTTTATTATCTGAGAAGAGAAGACTGATTTGCTAACCCTAGTCTTGTTCAACATAACATGCAGCAGTTGGGCGCGGAGTACCGCAGGAGAAAGTGGTCATGAACGGCTTGTGAATGGTCATGGGTGTAGTAATGGGACAGGGGATAAGCGGCAAGGCAGCAAAAGGTCACAGAATGTGTACCTCTTCACTTAAGCGAGCTGACAACTTTCTCGCTTCCCCGCAACCACAACATGAAGTCTGGGGAAATCCCCGAAGAGGAAGTCTTGAGATAACCGAGGAAGAAAAGCAAAAACCAATGAGCAAAACATTTGTCCGGAGAATCCCGCGATAGCGGAAAAGGACGGCAGACGTTGATAAGAAAATCACGGAACCGATGCCATGATGGTGTGAACAAAACGGTCCGCAGTGCGATCGGTCGAGAACTTGGAAAACTTCCCGGTTCCGATGGAGGAAAATGTCCGACGGAGACAGCCGGCCGGATGGGCCGTCATCCGATGTCACTGTCCGGAAACCGGGTATCAATCTGGAGATGCTGGCGGACGATGAATCCCGCCCTACTGATGGAGGAACCCACAGACAATCCACTGGTGCAGTGGTGAGAGTTTCATCCACTGTGTGTCGTCGGTACTGAACATTAACAGGAGACACTGCATAACCGGACAAGGCTGAGGAATGGTAGGGTGGCGTTGCAAGGACCCGCAAGGCTGAACAGCCCTGTGGGTATTAATCTGCCCCATCCCGAATGTCGGTGTCGAGACATGTCGGGTATCTGCTGCTTGTCAGTTCTCTGGCACGGAAATCTGGAGATTTGGAAACTGGGAATCCGGGGTATCAGAAGTGAACACAAGAGCAATGGTCTGATGCTTCCTTTTCCAATGCATGTAACACAACATTGTGGTTTGCTGGCTGGGAAAACATACTGAATATCTCAGCCTCATCGGACCGACTGTGGACCTGTGAGGGTCTCTGAGACAGCGGGCGTCCAATTGGTCCCTGGACTACTAAGTTCTCCGCATTCCCAAGCAACCACACCCATGCTCACCCATTTCGAGAACTTGTTGAACACCAACACGATGAGCCTTGGCGCAGTGACCGGTCCTTGGCGCCCAGCACCCCGTGTCTGTCACGCCTGATTCTCGTGACAAATGTTATGTGATATCCACTTTTCATGAGACGGCCTTTCCGTGTTCCGAATTCGTTCGCTGTCTTGGAGAGTTCACCAGTGTCTGCGCTAGTGTGTTAGCCTCACAAAAGGGTGCTGACAGAAAGCTTGTCAAGCTTGACCATCGTCGCACCATTTGTGCATTGCCAGGAGATCTCCAAACCAAAAACCGGAGAAGGACGGCAAGCGGTGGTGCGTTGGCTGCCTGGGGATTACCATAGGGGTGGTGATTACTGACCACTGCGTGTAGTAGTGTAGTAGTGTACTTTTACAGTTGGATTCCATGGATTGCCCTATCCGTGTAACGGTCCAGGGCAAATGAAACGTTGTCCCTCTTTTTTCATGGCGGGTGTCCAACGTGAAGGTGTTGCCCTGGAACATGATGGGCTCCCGTCACGGAAAGGCTAGCTCGCCTCACTCGACCCGTAACAGCAAGGGGGGGCATCCTACCCGTAACTCATTGCGCACACTTTGCACACGCGAAGGTTGGGTTTGAGATGTCTCTCAATTTGGTGGGTGAAATGAAACTACTGTAAACAAAACTAGGCTGGAAAAGTGCGGAGATGGCCATACCTGAGCGAGTAAACCGAAGCCAAGGGTTCCTCTGTGGTGGGTGATGTGCCAGCTGAGAAAAGCTTGGCTGGCTTGGCTCAGAATGAGGGCGCAAAAGCCGGATGAGTGGAATTCAAAATGGAAGGGACGGCATCGTCAGTCAACGGCGCACCATCTGACAAGTGACATGACTGGTGTGTGGTGGACAGCGAGGGCGGTGACAAGTAGCGCGGTTGCGATTGAATTGCTGACTTGGGAAATGAAATCCGGGGTAATCATGGAGAAAAGGAAGTGCGGGCAGGGAACGCTTGGAAAGTGGTCTGTCACTTTGCAAAGAAGTGAGAGAGAGAGAGAGACCTGGAGGAAGTGAGACGGAAGCAGCCGAAGAATAAAGTGGAGACTGGGAAGTGCGAGAATTCGTAAGTTACCATTCTGGCATCTGATTGGCCCGTTTATTCGTTCTTCCAAAATGCACGCTTTCCACAATCCCAGTCCCAGAACAGAGTCAGTGCTTCTCGCATCGATTCCACATCTTGATTCCACTTCGCTGGCATCACCAGCAAGATCAGTCAAGGAGCTAGACAGCCCTCTTTTCCTTCTCATTTGCACATCAACTTACGACGACGTTAGTCCGTCAAGGGATACGATCGATCATTCGGCACGACAATATCCGACTACTATGCTCGGAGTCGGAAAAGAGGCATTCGGTAAAAGGGTATCCGTTTTGTTGGCTGTGAGATGTGAGAGCCGTGCGTTGATGGAGTTCACAGGGAATCAGCAAATTTCCAGGACAGTAGTGGACTCGGACTCGTCTATTGGCGCCGTTGTTGCGATCGAGATATTCGATATCAGATCGACAAAAATGCTGTGATTTTCTTGTTCAAATAACTAACTATCAGTGATAAGCAAGTTGTTAATGAGCTGAAACCGCAAGACATTGGCTTTGATTAGGGGTTCTGTGTGTGAGCAGATCCATCGCATCACCATCCCTTTATTTTCTTTTAACCCAAACACAAGGATGGACAGCTAACGCTAGACGACGGGTTCCTGAATCGCCTTTACCACGGCAGTTCTTTGTGTATGTGTGTGTTCTCATCTCCCAGAACGTCCATCGTTTGGCGGCAATGCACCGTGGCACAATGCAGGGCATGAACAAACATGAGGCTCTCGAGTTTGGACTTGGGGTACCAACTAGAGTGTCCCTTGTAGAGACGAGAAAATGTCAATGCGTTTTCCAAGTGCTCAACTTGCCGTGGGCAAGAGAGAGCATGATGCCCTTCACCCAGTCCGAACTCCGAGGAAACCCGACTCCAAGGCTACTACGATCGTTGAGGGAATAAGTGCGGCACCTCCGTTTTGCATAAACAACCGGTGCTGGCAGTTTGATGATGGGCATCAACCAAACCATGAATGAACCCCCTTTCGGGCATCCGAAGAAGTGAGGTAAACTGTGTATGTACTCCAACACAGCCATTGGCTGCACAGATATGAAGTGGCTGCGCAATGGAAAAGAGCAAAGAAGAGAGAAGTTGTTGTGCAAAGTGCAAAATTAGCCCACAAACAGGGGCCTTTAACCCATCATGCATCTCCTGACGCTGAGACCCACATAAGTGGTGCTCCACAATGTTCCTGCCAATCCTAGTGTAGATGCCTCAGCCTGCCTTTAGCGACCTGAGTGAGGTACGGTAGGTACAAACTCCGACGGCACACCACTGCAGGCCACAGAGGTACCTTACCTCTTGTGCCTGACGGAGCCCACTCACCCAGTCCGTCCAGATGCATGCCTGGCTGGTCCCGGCTTTCCCACCTAGTTCTCATCATATCCACTCTTCGCTTTCTCTTTTCTCGCCTTCCCATCATGTATGTCCACTCACGCACTCCCCTTTGCGCTGATCTCCCTTTTGCCCTCTCCACCAAGTCCACTTGTCCAGTCCACCTGCCGCGCCTCAGCTTTCTTCAGTTCCAGAGGGGAAAAAACAGAGTTTTATCTCTGTTCACCGCACTCGAGACTGGACCCGTGCATTGCGACACAAACCAAAGACGCGCGCGAGTCATTTGCATCTCCAACCCTTCGAGAAGCATTCTCTCTTTTCCGGAGCTCATTCCGCGACATCATTTATATTGTCTGTTTGTTTATATTCGGCATTCCCCATTTGCCCGTGCGTTAGGTTCCGTTGCTCTGGAAGCCAACAAGGAAGGAAGCAGCAACAGCAAGCAGCAGCAGCAGCAGAACAAAGAAAA
>HF970769.1:76724-91045 GCA_000604205.2 Neurospora africana FGSC 1740
TTTTTTTTTTCTTCTTTTTTTTCCCCCCCCAACACCTGGAGGTTGAAGGAAGTTTCGATGCTCTCCAGATCGCGATGAGAACTGAATCTAACATCCCCACAATGTGGATCCGGCAATTCATAAAGCATGTACTTCTGGTGATAGTGATAGAGATGCATAGTGCATGCAACTCCAAACTTCACTTGGTTGGTGTCAGGAATCAGGATGGATAATACGAGATAACTTCGTTGGTGTTCATTGGGAGCTTGCCAAGCAGATCGAGATAAGGTTTCGTTGGTCCCGAGGAGGATAAAGTATGTTAAATATTCAACATCGTTGTAACCACTAACTGCCAAGAACGTCCATGAGATATCACGGAACCACTCCTCTTGAATACCTCTCCCGCTTGAACGAAAAAAGCTACCTGAACCAACATCCCAAGCGGCCCAAAATCTTCAGCATATCGGCAATCCATCCTGTCCGAGAAACAACGCTACATCTACTGATCATGAAACAGAATGCAACAGTCAAAATTCCACCCCCATCTATCATTACCTTGTTCCCTCAAACACCACCACTTTTTCATCAACCACGCTTCATTCATACCACCGTCGTAGGCCCTTCCTTATCCTGTTTCCTCTTCCCTTTCGTTGCCAACCTCGGCCAATAAACCCAAATAAACATAACCGCCAAGATCTGCAGCATGAACGCATTCACATGCATCTTGAAATTCTTCAACTCTCCTCCCCTCTTTGAACCTGACCCTACTTGCTCTTTCTTTTTCTCTGACCACCTCTCACAAACCTCCAAAAACAACTTGGGGTCATCCGTGATGACTCCGTCCACTCCTTTTCGAATACCCCATTCCATCCACCGCTCCTCGTTGACCGTCCAGATGTAAAGCTTCCGTTGCGCCTTGCGGATCTTACTGACGAAGCGGCCGCCGATGGGGCCGACGAGCATGTGCTGCATAAGGTTGAAGTCGACGTCGGAGTGGGCATCCGACAAAAAGCGGGAGGCGTAGGGGAGGGAGAAGCCGATGTAGGCGAAGCGGTAGGAGGGGAAGTAGGATTTGGCTACGTTGATGTAATTTTCCTATTTGATGAGGGGTCAGCATGTGGGAAACAAAAACATTACGAGGAGGGAAGGGATATAACGTACATTCCAGCAACCAAGGACTACTCTCTCGTTCCAGGCTCGTGTAGTTGGTACAGATTCAATCGTTTTGGCTGTGGTGCTCAGTAGCACGTCTGGGTCGTCATCAATCTGGAAATATGACTTGTCAGCACTGGGTACAGTTCCGATTTACCTTAAAGGAAGACCTTCAAACCTAACTCACTTTGATATCCAACAGCACCCATACCGACTCTAAACCAGGTTGTCCTAGATACTCCAGCAAATCTTGCAACCTTGGGATTGATTGTTGTGGCTCCCGCAGTGTCTTCAACGTACTCAAGTAGCTCCAGTCACATTCGGAAACCTTTTTATCTACGCCGAAACACCGCTTAAGGGACGGATCCTGTTGGGACACATGTTATTCAATACAGTCATCCCTATAGTACTGAGAATGTTGTTCAAAGCCAAAGGTAATAGATAAATGAAAGGAAAACAGAAAACATACATGTACTAACACGACAATCCCATCTTTTGTCAAGTGCAAATCCGTCTCGATCGCATGCGCACCAATATCCACCGCTCCTTGGAAAGCCCCCATTGAGTTTTCCGGGAAAGCGGCTTTGTACCCACGATGCGCGATCGCTTGAGGAAGCCGTGGTCCCACAGGTTTCTGTCCCTTGCCGTTGGATGTACTGGTGTTTGACCCGGAATTGGAAGGGGTGCGAGTTAGAGTTTCTAAATCGGCGAGAGATAGGTGGTCAGCTTCGGGTAGTTGGTAGAAACAATTGCTCGAAACATGGCGAGACGTTACCTGTTGTCTGTGGGGATTCTTCCCCTGAATGTGCTTGTAAGTGCGACATGTCTGGCGGCTTGACCCTTCAAGTCCTTATGACCCTCCGACTAACAACGCTCGTTGCAAATATTTGATTAGGTTCACCCTTCACGGTATGGTTTCACTGGAACTCGATCGTGGGAAGACGGGTTGAATGCCAAAACTAGGTAAGGAGTTTAAAGGTAAAATGTGGTTGGAAGGTTACCCCAAGAGAAGATCTGCCCTGAGTGGTATCATTATTCACACCTCAGCCACTTGCCAAACCAGCGGCAGGCAGGCAAACGGCAACTCGTAGCCCTGGATCGACCCCTACACTAACAGGCTTGGAATGGTGATCCTCGAAATATTTACTGTGTAGGTTGAAGCTCAAACACGACCTGGACAGTTCATCGGAAACTTGACCACTGAGGTGATGGAAATGCTCTTGATTGGTAAAACGGCAGAACGGTATGCCCATTGCTATCCGCATGAACCCTTCAGGACAGTTGTTAGTGTCGTTGGCTCAATGAGCCGTCAGGGTTTCCGTAGTGTACAGTAAGCTCGAACACGACCCTGCAGATCTTCGGTCGTCAGACACTTTGAACCCGGGCCGGCCCTTACCGTCTCGCTCCGAGCGTTCAGTATGTGCACGCATACCTGTTCCAGACTCAGGCCCGCCGGTAGACTAGGCATCATCGCGGCCGGGCCACTGGGGCCGCACACGGACAGAAACGGGCGAGTATGCGTGCAGAGTGGAAGAAAGGGACATGCATGGTGTCTCGGTATTTGGTCAACACTGCCTGTCCACAGGGATCGATCTCGGTGTGATCCCGATCAGAAATCACCTATGGTTAGTCCTTCAATCATATATCTTTTCGACACGCGAAAACACGGAATTCTCTATCGTTAAAGTTGAAGTTCTTACAAGGCGGCAAGAAGTCGGATTTCCAATTTCAGCAATGCGTGGAAGCCTCCTGTTAGGGGGACACGGAAGTGGCGTCCATGACATCACGCCGTGGAGTCTACCTCTAGCAACCCTTTCACTTCGAAAAGGGTCCTTCTCCGCTCCCATCGTTGACACCGTTCAAAAGCTTGCTTTCCCGTTTCCGCTCCGTCGAAATTGGCTCCATTCGACACAGTGAACAAAAGTCAACAAAACAACGAAGACCCCTCTTTCTTCCTCTTGACGCCCATCCGATTTGCGGGCACCTTGTGAACCTTGAGAGCTGACAGGACTCCTCCAGTCTTCTCCTTATCTCTACACTAGACTCCACCTGTCACTCAGTCGCGGAAGGCCGGAAGCCTGAAACATGACAAGTCGTAAAAAGTCCTATTCCCGGCACGGCGCAGGCGAGGCGGATAGTCAACGGGACTCGTATTGCTATCTTTTGCTGTCGTCGATGTGCTTGATAAGCATCGATACTACATACTCCGTGACTTGAGATCCACGTTTATTTAAGGTGTACTCCGTAGTCCGCTGTCCGGCGGGCTTACAACTCCGCCGGTCCCGGCGATCAAAAGGCTTGTTTTGTTATGTGGATGTTCAGGGGCTTCGAGGCGAGACGAGGCGGGGCAGCAAGCGAGGAAAGCTTCAGCCTGGCCTTTCTACCCTTTTCAGACCGGTAAGTCGTTTTTCAAACCTCTTAACAATACAGTGATTTGGATATCGAAAAGGAAGAGCCCGGTATTGCCGTCGGTACGCCTATCCCGTCCCCCAGATTATGGGAGGGTCTCATGTTCAGGCTAAAGGCGCACGCGCGCATCAGAAGGCATTACCCGTCTTTTGTGGTAGTCTGCACACGTGCGAAACGGGCGGGAAGAATGGGACGGTAGTAGTGTAACGATCCGGCGGTTGTAGCAGGTACCAGAGACTATCCGGCGGGGTCTTTGTGCCGTGGGTGGTATGATGTGGAAAGCCTCGCCGAATGATCAGAAGCAATGAAGTCTTGAACAAGTACGATGGGGCTCGGATGTCACGTCAAATGCGATTTGGTATGTGATGTCTTTTCATTCTACTACCAGTGATATATCTGGGAAAGGGTGAGAATGGTAAGTATCTCCTACCAGATAGCGATTATGATCAACCTTGCCTGTCAACATCGTGTGTGCTTGGTACTCAGGTATCATTTGTGGCATCCCGGTCTATGGCTAAAGAGCCGCATAAACAAACAGCAGGAAAGGGAACTGCCGATACGCTTTTTGCAAAGGGACCTCCATGAACATAAAACCACATGATGACGGTAATCCCTTAGTGTACTTACTCGCTACCTCTGCTCTAGGCTCGCTGCTACACTCGCGACTGCTGTTGAATATCTGTCGTCCGCCTAATACCCTATCTGACCTCAGTTAATCCCCTCCCTGTCATGAAATCTAGCAAATTTGAAGCACTTCCAGAAACTCCAACCTTAGGCATCCTACCAACATATCCAAATGGAAGAAATAGTTTTCCCGGCCTGTACCCAGTCATAACCAAAAAATATCGTGAGAACCCGCGCCCACCAATTCCAAGAAATATCCCTAGAGTCCTCCAATATCGTTAAAGTCCATACCCATGTAGTCCATCTAAAAGAAAATTGTTTGTGCCCGCTGAGGTCACGGGCAATAGCGTGTTGCGGTAATCCACATTTCCGTTGTTCAAACCCATGTCGCCGGACGGAAGATCATCGCAAGAGGAAATACTTTCCTCACTCAAACTGAGAACGCTCTGTGCTGTTGGAGCGCCTGGTACAAAGTCACCAAGATTAAACGATGACATATCCCATGGATCTTGCCCCCATGCCGTGGCCGACGAAGGTGTAGCAGACGAAGGCGTCTCCAAGGGTGCCAAAGCTGGGCCCCCGTAAATCGCAGTATACAAACTGACCGGGCCACCATCCAACGATCTTACCAGCGCCTCCCACTCAGCTGTCGACATGCCGGTTGATGTCTTCTGCGGGAAGATTTGGCCTTGCTGAGAGTGAGAGGATGCTGCGGAAGAGCGTTGTTGTTGTTGTTGTTGCTGCTGCTGCTGATGTTGTTGTTTCTGGGGCTGATGAGGTTGACTGCGCATCTGTACCGGGGAAACGGGTGACTGAGGTGAACTTAATGAAAGATAATCCAAGTTTGGCTTCGACTGTGTGCCAGTCGATGTACGTCCCATAAGCGCAGCTTGGGCGACTTGAGCCTGACTCAAAGAGTGACGATGATGAGGTCGCATTTGTTGCGCATCTTGCCGTAAGCTATCGAATGACGTTTGAGAACGGGCGCGGTAAAGCTCGTTCCTGTGCTGCTGTTGAAGTTGCTGATGCTGATGTTGTTGGTGCTGAGGAGTCATAGCCATCCCAAGTAGCTTGTCCCGCTGCATAATGAGATCTGTTTCGCTCAAGCTAGCGCTAGAGTGACGACCAAGGGTTGGTTGAGCACCGCGATCGACAGCCGGAGGTGAAGGAGATCCTTGCTGCGCCGGTGGTGTGGGCATACACGCCTCTGGAGACTGTCTCGGGGGCGTCGGCAGGGACTGAGGAAGTGATTCCTCGACGGTAACCAGCATTCCAGCGATCTTCTTAAAATCGTACGATCCTGGAGCGTTCACCTTGGTAACAATCTTGATAACGCCGTTGACCAGTTTCTCGTTATCCTTCAACACTTTGCTGTCGTGCTTGAGTCCCAATGTCTGGTACAGCAACGCCATACCGCAGACGATCAAGATGTCTGCCTTGTTCAGGCAGAAGGAGAAGGACATGGACCTCTCTTCCAGCAGTTGAACAATTTGCACAATGCTCTTACTGGACTCGGCAACAGACATGAGTGCAGGAGCAGCCTTTGGGCCCAGGCTAGATGCAATAGCCGGCCGATAGATAAGGATTCGAGTATAATAATAGGCGAGAGCAAGGAGAGGAGACCTGCTGCCTGTCACATCGGTCGAGGGCTTGTCCTGCTTGAAGTTGAGCTTCAAGTGCTGTGGTAGGTTCTCAAACCACTCGGTGAGTTCTCCCTCAAGCGATGACATCTGCTGTAGCGAAAGCTCGTACGAAGTGGCAGCCGGGTAGACCTTCTCAAGGACCTTGCCCAGGATCCGGGATCCTCGGAACAAGGCAAGTGCGCTGGAGATCCTGGTGGGTTCGCCGGGAAGGCTTGGTTGGAATCCCTTTTCTGTAACATATTCGTCGTCGGTGTCTGATGGGAACTCGGCGTGGACGTCTTCATCCTTGAGAAGCTTTGGAAGACCAAGGATGGCGGCAGAAAAGCTAGATCTGTTAGCAATTGTCAATGCCTCGTGTGAACGAGTGCACTTACCAGTCAAGTGTGTACAGAGTCCAGAACACCTTCTTTCGTGTCTCGATAGTCAGAGCACCGAATGAGAAGCGCTTCTGGCTCTGATGTAAACCTAGGCGATGAGAAAGTCCTACAGCAATGCCCTTGTAGTATTGCAGCCGTTTATAGTCGGCTCGGACGGTGCAGTACATCAAAGCAAGGATGAGGCATTGGAGGGTAAGCATGGTGTTGTCCATCAAGACAGCCTCCAAAGACTTGTGCCATTGTGTCTCGCAAGCGGCCAGCTGCTGAAAGTCTGGCTGCTCACTGGACAGGCCGGCAATGCTAAAGACCAAGTAAAGCTGTGTGAGCTTGTGGTTGTTCTTGATCTTTTCAGGGTCCGCGACGAATTCCTCGTAGACACGAAGGAAAGCGGGCTTGTGGAGAACCGGAAACAATGGCGCCCATTCTTGAAAGTAAACATTCACGCAGCGATCAGAAAACAGCCTAGGCGGTATCCTCATACTCTGTGGGGACACCTTTGTCGAAAGAGGATAACATCCCTGAATGTGCAAGAAGGCTTCTGGGTTGAAGTCGGTGCATGACTTGCCGTTCTCTTGGATTTTGCGCTTGAATGTTTCTGGGGCATGGGGTCAGTCATCAAGAACGCGGATCTCTCGGGGACTGCTGGTGGAAAGACAAACCGATAAAAGAGCGGCCACTGGAGGCGCCCATGAAGTAGGAGTCCGAATTCTCGACACCGAGCAACAAGGGCGATGCTTGGACGCGGAAAGTATCCTCTTTTGCCGGTGTGCCGGAATCCCTCTTTATCTCTGCTGCCGGAGTGCTTCGAGGTGATTCGGCAGACCGGCCGCGATTGCTGTGCATCTTGGAGAGCATATCGAGCTTCTCGTCCTTCTCATCCAGCAAATCCTTGAGTTCCCGGACTTCCGCCTCCAACGCTCGTACTCGCTCCTCGAGCGATTCTGTGTAGCCTCTGGGGAAAGCGCGCCTGCTGAGCTTATCGCTAGTCTTGCACTCGAACCCGACATTGGCGCATTGTGAACAGCACGGCCGGATCCCGTCGCAGCGGATCTTTTTGCTGCGGCAGCGGTCGCAAGCCTGGGCGATGCGACTCTGTGAGCTGTTGCCCACCTTGATAACTTTCATGGGTAGAATGCCGGGCATTTTGGGCGTCTTTCACGCGGCCGGGATAATCCCGTGCCTGTCGATATTCGATAACGTCGGGAAACAAAGTTGTGGGTGAAAGTGGGCGAGTGCTTGTGTCAGAGGACGTAACCCGAGGTTGTCGATACAGCACCAAATCGTAGATAAGATCCGTCAGAGATCGTCACAAGACCCAATGCCGAAAGTTGATCTGGTCGAAGAGAGTAGTGGAAAAGAAGAGGCAGTTGGCGTTTCTGGTGTTGACACTTTGTTGTTCACGTTGATTTGGTCGTAATTCACAGTCGAAGTTAAAATTGAGGCGGTAGATCGATGACTGCTTGTGTGGTGATAAATGTGGTAGTGGTGGTGTAAGTCGAGAAGCTAAAAGTGAAAGAAAAAAAAACCCAAGACAGAAGCAAGCCAAGATCAGTGAAAGGGGGGATTTAGAAAGCACGACAGGCGGGGCGGCGTGATTTAAGGATGAAGGAGCATACGGGGGTACATTGAGTTGGTGTGTTGCTGTGAGCCAAGGAGGGACCAGGGGACAGGACTGGCTAGTGTACCTACAACTAGCGTAGCGGGCCAGCGAGCAGCGTAGCACTGTGTGGCAGCGAGGCAGCGAGGGCGCGAGGGTTGATGCCCGCTGAGGGAAAAAGCGGGCGGGAAGGAGTCCCTGGTCGCTCGTCCGTACCTGGTGTACTTGCGTAGTGTACTTGGTACCGCTACCTCTGGTGATCGGTGAGGAAAGAGTCATCTCAATATTTTGGTTGCGACGTACCCGATACTTACCATCCCATTGCAAGGTCTCTCAACTTTGCACAGCAACCTATACCTAGTACCGACATCGCAAGTACTGAAGATCCTCTAAAGTTGGAACCTCGAGAGCAACAACAAGGGCATACGTCGGGGCACTATCGTCAGCGACAGCATCTTGACGCTTGAGCTGCTGCCTCGACGCCGTATTTCTGCTAAGCCTCCGAAGATCAACAGAGATTCCCAGTGTGAGACTGTGAAGTGGACAAGGCAACGGACGGTGTGGAAGTGAGGAAGACTAGCGATTGGGGCATTTCCATTGAGAGCACCTTGACCCTGCTTGCCTTTGCGCTTATCGACTCCATTTGATGGTCATCCCCTGGCCAAAGAAGAATCTGGGGTGAGCAGGGATTTACTCGTCAAACCCAATACTAGATTCGCCAATCATCATGGCTTCTGGTGAGCGAGAATCCACGGCATCCACTATCCCCATCTCCCGGTTCAGCCGACGAATCGCAGCGCTCTCGTAGCGGTCGCGAGGAAACCCCCGGCCCCTTTTTCCACACAGTAGCACACCTCCACCAGGCTCACAAAGAGGGGTGTGGTCGGATTTCAAGCGAAATCCGGGGCTTCTCGGCGCCTCCTGGCATGAATGGGACTACAGGGCAACCATCAAGGGACGCCATCCTTTTCTGTGTTTGTTGGGACGGCGACGTGCGAGGGCTGGCAGGAGTTTTTGATGGCATCATGGCTGGCCTAGACCCCCGTTGTCTCAGCTGCATGGATCGTCAGGTCATGGCAGTTGTTGGAAGTAGCCAATAATGAGAACACTGGCCTGCTTACGACCTAGAGACTAGCGAGGCCAGGTTCAAGATCATCCCGATCGGGCTGGGCACCAAGCTGTTTTGCTTACCGAGACCCTGAGCAAAATTTAAAGCTGCACCGTCATACGGCCTCTGCTGCGATAGCACGGGACGATACCCTTCGTGGTTAGGACTCTCAGGAACCAGACGGGGACCTCGCCAAACAGCCTCCTTCTTGAGTTGCGGTTACGGTCGAGAACCCGTTGTGTGCATGGGCACCGATGGCTCGGGTTGGGGATATCTATTTCTCTTCGAGGTCAAGCGAGACTTTGTCCATGGTCCGCGTGACGCTGGATGGGGCATTGAAACACTAAAGAGACAGGGAACTCTTCGCTGATAGGATCATGACAAACCATGGTGGTTATGTCTTGGGATCAGCAGTCCTCTTCACCTTGATAGTCGAGGACGTTGTGGTTTGGCAAAGATATTCCGTTGTCGAAACCGCGATAATAGGGACTAGGCGGCCAACTAGCAGGTAGTTGCATATACGTCGTATTGGGTGTCAATTTGTGCGGCGGAAGAGGCGCCCTATGTATTGAGCATCAAAAGGAGCGTTTCGGATCGGCTCCGGAACGTTGAAGGGTTTCCACACCGTAACCCAACCCAGACCTTTATAACTCGAGGCTCGTTGACAACCACAAAGCCTCTTTGCTGCGGGATACTTCCACATCAAAGGTACGGTGTGCTGACGGACACAAAGATAAACACCTTCTGGAGACGTAAACAGCCTACTCCACTAAAAGGGGTCGCTGACGACGACGTGGACGTTTTGCGATCAAGGCAAAAGACTGGGCTGCCCAGGGTTGGCCCACCGGTGGATCGTCAAGTGTGTTGGGTCAACTAACAGGGTCATTGAGACACACACAAGTCATAACGAAAGCCAAAGAGATTCGGTGAACAATAACTATGGTTAAAAAGATGGAGAAAAGTGTCCGATCATCGACAGTCACCGGTCTGCATGGTGGTGTTCACTTCGCTCTTATGAAAAGACGCGAGCGATGATGCATTAGGGGATACCTTTGTACTCTGTAGTGTACACTACGGCTGCCGCAGTCGCAGACGAACCTCCAAAAGATAAAAACAGCGAGTGCTGTGGGATGGGGCCGGCCGCCTCCACACAGTAAAAAGAAACACAGCCCAAACGGTACGACCAAATGATTCCATTCCGTAATTGGCTGAAATCTGCACAGCAGGGGTCATTTTGTTCCACAAACCTTCCGTCTCTTTGCAACCGAATCTGGAGTTGGTCTTCCCCGCATTTTGGTTGAGCAATGCCAAGAACTCCAGGCGATGGATTCCTCTGCTTTTCGCTCTCGATCGGGCAGTATCACCCCTTTGATGAATTGGACTCGGGCAAATCCAAGTGAAGAATGGATCTCCAATAACTGACTACGGCAGTCCGTCGCTTCGTGGCCTTAATTCTCGACAAGCAGGTCTCGGATATACCTTACGTCGCCCATACACCGTCCGCAAGATGACGGAAACTCCGAATAGACAGTGAAAAAAAAAATCACGAGCATCACCACCCAGAGTCAGCGCAGTCACATCACTGGCCAGAGTCCCGGTAACATATCAAGCCGCTCTCCCACTCATCGCCGAAATGCGGGGCGATATGGGATTATGTGATGGTCCCAAGCCTTTCTGGGCGGAACCATTTGGGTGACCGGACATGGAAAAAGCTGGTTCAACAACATGCCTCGACATGAAACTTGGGTGGTCATCCTGCGCCAGGAGCATACATCTGGACAGTGTAGAGTTGGGAACAACCATGTTCCTAAATCCCCTCATGTAACATGTGTGTTTTCGCAGTTTTCAATGGCTTCCCAGAGCATAAGATCGGCCTCAACTCCGCAACTCTCCCCCAACTTTTAGCCTTGTCACCGCAGTAGTCTCGGTAATTTGATTAATGCCTAGATACTTTTCATTCTTCTTTGACAGCGGAACATTATGCCACATTGTCGATGTACGTGTATTGTGAGCTTGTAGAATTTGTGCTTACACAATCTTCCTATCCAAGCATACAAACCGCTCATACCAAGACAAATCTCACGAAGAAACTTTCACTTTCACGAAGAAACCTTCACCAAGAAACTTCCAGACACTTGGATCAGAGAGCATCACGATGTCTTACAACCTCCATTCAAAAGTGTGTGGTGCATCAACTGAAATCGTCGGGCTCATTGGACGCCTCCTCGCCAACTAGGTCGGATTCGGCAGTTTCCATCGATCCGAGATATGCCACCACGTTTTCATCAGCCAGTAGCATACGCCTCTGAATGTCATCTTGTCAGTTACCTTGCATGCCATCGCGTGAGGGGGAGACCCTCTGAGTTTGCGGGGGTGGATTCTCACCTCTTTCTCCAAGTCTTCTATGGCAACTTCTAGAAGACCGGTTTCGATACTCCTGAGAAGAGAAGCAGCCTGGCGACACTCGTCCCTCATCAAGTCGACATCGCCGATCGGGAGCGAAGAGAGATTCGCAAAAGACTGCGCTCTCTCAAGCTGTTGCTCCAACCGCTCCTGGACCACAGTGACAACGCGCAACTTGATAAGCGTAGGTACCTCATGGCTCTGGATAAGGGTTTCAAAGTCCCCTATCCGGTCCGTAACGTCCTCCTCTCGCCAGAAAACACGGAGCTGTCGGCCACCCTCACTGTCCTGCAGTACCCGGAAGTCCAGGCCGTCCTCTTCGTTCACGCACATGAGGTAGGCGAATGGGCTGTTCCATGACACGGCAGAGCCACCCTTGTCGTGAGCCACGTGAACTTTAGGTAGGTCCTTAAACGCGAAGAGCTTGGCCTTTGCCAACGGGTCGTCCTCAAACGGCTCCAGGGGAAGCACGAGGCTCTCGACAGTCGCTTCCGGATCTATAAACCCGTAGCTGAACAGCATCTCTGCGGCCGGCTTGGCATCGCCATAGCTGATGGTTACCTCCTCACCAGGTGAAATGTTGCTATCTGGCCTGGGCAAAAGTATCACCTCATCTTTAGTGTTTTCATCATAGTAAGCCGACGCAGTGGTCGAGTGGTTGATCATGTCTATGCATGGCACCATAGACTCCCCTGACTTCGGCAACTCGAGGATTCGAGACCGGTAAAGCGCATCGAGAAGAATCCAACTGCGTAGAGATGCCGAAGAATTGCCGTCTCCGTATGGCCACAGTACGTCGTTCCAGCTCGGAAGGCTAGATGCGGCCTCCCGGACCGCATCAAACTCGGCAGTGATGGCCGTCATCTTTGCATTCACAGCCGACTCGAGAGATGTGCCCCGGAGAAGTAGCCGCTCATCTTCCGTCCACAGTGTGGGCACGAGGACCGTTTTGGGTAGGAACTTGATGTACTCTGTCCATGGGTTGGAGACGCCCACTGGAGCTTGGTGTGCCTTAGAAGCCAGAACCAACTGGACAAGGAGGAACAATAAGATATCCCTTCTGGCTGACTGTCGTGTGGGGAAAATAACGTCAGCTGGTCTCCCGGACAAGGTCAATGGGGAAGGTCGGGAGTTCCCGGATCGAGAGGGTATGGGGGTTGATTTGTAGCAGTTCGCTCATACATGATGTCCAACAGCATCCAAGAGTTGCTTGAAGTTCTTGTCTTCTTTGGCATATTCATCGACAGCTTGTACGTTGAGAACGAGGCTGTTTGGCACCGTCATAAGAGGAACCTCGGGTTTGAGCTCTCCATCCCATACTACACCAAAGCCTTTCCCTTTGATGTTGGCGATCTTGACATGCGGGAATGTGATGCCGTTGAGCAGAGCCCAAGCGGGCAGTGCCTCGATTGGGAGCACAGGTTGTGCCATATTTTGAGGAAGACCGCTTGCTGTACGACAGGAAGAGAGGTCCCTTCCAACCTGCTAAGAAGTAGGTAGGTATAACTGGGGGTCTATAGAACCTTTGTTTGAGCTCGATCTACGAATCCAATCGTGCATGAGACTGAACGTGAAGGTGAACCCGCACCGACAGAAGCAACTGCAGTAACAAAAGCACCCTGGTCGTAAAGATGGATCTTGTACCTGTAAGATGGAGTAATTGTGTGTACGACCGTTGAAAGATATAACCCTAACCCAAGACGCCCAGTTCGGAGTTTCCCAATATTCGCAACTGCTCTTTCTGCGAGTCCTTACCTCTACTGCCCGGTCCCGCCTGGCGGGGCTTAAAGTCGTGACTTCTAATGATTTCTTTTCCTTCAAAGTTGCAGCTACTCAAACCATTTGGTTCTGGGTGTTACGATGCTCATCTCGTCGAGCCGCCCCTTTTCTTTGCCTTGGCAACGGCTTACTGTCCAAACAAGGCCAACGCGACTATGCGTTTAGTGAGAAGGGATTGCCCCTCCCGTGCAACTATTTTGTGGGGCTGATACGAATTTCAATTCACCCTTTGCCAATTGCTGCTGCTGCTTCAGAACAGAGCGCGCGATTGTCGAGACCTTTTTGCCGCCTTTCACAATTATCGAGACTTACTAGGCTCAACACCTTCCTGAATACGGACTACTATATATCTCGCCTGTCTGACACATTTGATTACCGCCAACCGAACCAGAACGAACCCTCAAAATGCCTCGAGATCCTCTAATTGGACTGGTCGGGAAACCGAGCGCTGGCAAATCCAGCACGCTCAATTCGCTAACAGATGCTTCCTCTAAAGTCGGTGGGTAGTTCCTGTTCTTGTTTACATTTACCTTCCCTTCCCTCCGACACCTCTGCTGCGAAGATGGACGCTGTACCTCATCTCGGACGGGCTGCTGATACGGCTTGCCACGCGATACAGGAAACTTCCCGTAGGCTTCTTCCCGTCACAACCTGCCCATCTTCTGCCTGCCTCTCTCCGTCTATACACTTGAAACACGTCGTCCTGTTTCCTCCCATAACACGACTGCCGTCGTCTACGAATACAACCGCAAGCAGACGCAAAGGATGTTGCGCTGACAACAATGCCTTTTCTTCTACCACAGTTTCACCACCATCGACCCCCAACGAGCGATCGGCTACCTCCAGATAGACTGCGCCTGCGCGCGCTACGGCGTTAGCGAAAGGTGCAAGCCCAACTACGGTTCTTGCGTCAACGGCAAGCGTAGTGTGCCCATTGAACTGCTCGACGTAGCCGGTCTCGTCCCCGGAGCGCATGAGGGCAAAGGGTTGGGCAACAAGTTCCTCGACGACCTGCGACATGCCGACGCCCTGATACACGTCGTCGACGCTTCGGGCACAACAGACGCCGAGGGAAAGGTCACGCGCGGATACGATCCATCCGTGGACATCGCGTGGCTGCGGTCCGAGATCGTGGCCTGGATCAAGGGAAACCTTTGGGAGAAGTGGGGTTCAATCAGGAGGAGGCATATTGCTGTCAAGGCGACAGCGGTGGAAACGCTCCAGGCACAGTTCAGTGGCTACGGGAGTAC
>HF970769.1:105431-120109 GCA_000604205.2 Neurospora africana FGSC 1740
CCGCCCGCCGCGCGCCGCCGCGCGCGTGGCATGGAAATGGAGCTCCAAGGAATCTCCAGACGCAATGGATTATGGAAGCTACCCACATCCACATCGGAACCACCTCACAAGACCTACCTAGGCTAAGGTACATCTCCCGCCATGTCCCTTGCGGAGCCCTTGTCCTGCTTATCTGATCCCCAGGTATATAAAGAAGGCCCATCAACCAACGTCCCTGATTGTTCTTTTGTTTCGATTCCCATCGTCTTCAGAAAGATCAAATTCTGTCAAGTCCAGATTCCTGCCGACCATCCCGGTCACGACCTCGCACTCCCCCCTTGAAGCCAACTAACCATCTGATCGCGCTCCCGAGCCGCGATCCCATCATCCGCCAAAACGTTTTCCAACCTACTCAACTCGTAAGTCGACGGTTTCCAGGTTCCTGCCATCCCTACAACCGCCAACCAACCTGCCGCCCTTCTGTTGTGTTGCCATCCGATGCCCTCGTTTGTTGGACCTTCACCGCGCAGGTGTGAGTGAATGGTCGGGGGAACCATGAGGTCGTCCCATGTTCCCTAGCCCATTCACAACCCTTGCGGCTCTGCGCTTTGTGCCACCGGCGGCTGCAAAAATATACCAATTTCTAGACCCTTTTCTAATACAAATATCAGAGTCCATCACCCGTACGCAGGAGCCCGTTGTTCTGCCTCGCCCGGAAGTTCAGCGGACTCGGTCTTTACCCCATAAAAGACCGTCAACAGCCAAGATAGCCAACCAACCACTTACCTGCACCTGAACAACCACCCCTACCGTCAACATGACTACCAACGGTATCAACGGCACCAACGGCGCTCATGCCAACGGTGATGGACACATCAACACCACCCCCAAGACTTTCGTTGTCAACTCCCCCAACGTAGTCTACACCGACGAGGAGATCCGCTCCAAGTACACCTACCGCACCACCCTGTGCACTGTCGAGGGCGACAACTATGTCGCCGTCCCCAAGGAGACCGTCTACGACTTCAAGGTCGACAGAAAAGTCCCCAAGACCGGTATGATGCTGGTCGGCTGGGGCGGCAACAACGGTACCACCGTGACCGCCGGCATCCTCGCCAACAAGCACAAGTACAGCTGGGCCACCAAAGATGGTACCCAGGAGGCCAACTACTACGGCTCCGTCATCATGGGTTCCACCATCAAGCTCGGCATCGACGCCAAGGGCAAGGACGTCAACGTTCCCTTCCACAACGTCCTCCCCATGGTCCACCCCAACGACCTCGTCATTGGCGGCTGGGATATCTCCGGCATGCCCCTCGACAAGGCCATGGATCGCGCCAAGGTCCTTCAGCCTACCATGAAGGAGCTTGTTCGCGAGGAGATGTCCAAGATGGTCCCCCTGCCCTCCATCTACTACCCTGACTTCATTGCTGCCAACCAGGAGAACCGTGCCGACAACGTTCTCCCCGGCTCCAAGGCCTCCATGGAGCACGTTGAGCAGATCCGCAAGGACATTCGCGAGTTCAAGGCCGCCAACGGCCTCGACAAGATCATTGTCCTCTGGACTGCCAACACCGAGCGTTACGCCGACTTGATTGACGGCGTCAACGACACCGCCGACAACCTCCTCAAGTCCATTGAAGCCGGCCACGAGGAGGTCTCCCCTTCCACCATCTTCGCCGTTGCCTGCATTCTCGAGGGCACTCCCTTCATCAACGGCTCCCCCCAGAACACCTTCGTCCCCGGCGCCATCGACCTTGCCGAGAGATACGGTGCCTTCATCGGCGGTGACGACTTCAAGTCCGGCCAGACCAAGATGAAGTCTGCCCTGACCGACTTCCTCATCAACGCCGGCATCAAGTTGACCTCGATCGCGTCCTACAACCACCTGGGTAACAACGACGGCTACAACCTTTCCTCGCAGAAGCAGTTCCGCTCCAAGGAGATCTCCAAGTCCAACGTGGTCGACGACATGGTGGCCGCCAACAGCGTCCTGTATAAGGAAGGCGAGCACCCCGATCACACCGTCGTGATCAAGTACATGCCCGCCGTCGGCGACGACAAGCGCGCCCTCGACGAATACTACGCCGAGATCTTCTGCGGCGGTCACCAGACCATCTCGCTCTTCAACGTGTGCGAGGACTCCCTCCTTGCCTCGCCCCTGATCATCGATCTCGTCGTCATCACCGAGATGATGACCCGCATCCAGTGGAAGGCTGCTGAGGCCGGCACCGCTGCCGAGAAGGACTTCAAGCACTTCCACAGCGTCCTGAGTGTCCTCAGCTACATGCTCAAGGCCCCCCTCACTCCCCCTGGCACTCCCGTTGTCAACGCGCTTGCGAAGCAGCGTGCTGCCCTTACCAACATCTTCCGCGCTTGCGTCGGTCTCGAGCCTGAGTCTGACATGACTCTTGAGCACAAGCTCTTCTAAGCGGTCAAGCATACGCGGCTGCGGACATGTTTTTGAGTGAAGGACCTAGAGATCTGAGCTCTTAGATGGAGGAATATTTGGGGTAACGCGAGCGTGTCTTTGAGTTGCTTTTTGCACAGCAGAGTTGAGGGAAAAATTGAGGAAATGGTTAAGAACGGGCAGTTTGCTGCCACGAGGGATTTCGGAGAGAGCATAGTTAATAGCTTGGTCTTTGCTGGATGCCTTGATAGGTACTATAATGAACACCGTTCTTACATATCTCTGTGATTCCGCTTGACCTTGGTGATTGATGTATAGTACTACCATGGTAATGGTTGACCGTGATATAAACTCCTACTATAATATCCTTTCATACTTGACACAACATTCTCATCCTTGACAGATACTTTGCTCCTCGGGCCAGGGTACTAGCATTCCGCGTCCATCAAGTGGTATCATATCAACCATTAAAATCACGAACGTCCGTTTTCTCGAACATCTTCACCATTCCACGCCCAACACACAGAGCTGCTTGACCTCCGCAGACCAGCCAAACGTCAAAGTAATACGGGAGTACAACAGCCGTTCCTCCAAGTCTCGAAGTTCCACCGAGTAAACTTTGATCAGGTCCTTCCAGGTATACTGGTGAGGTTGAGGCACAGCACTGTAAGTCTCATGATTGTCCTCATATGAAGTAGTAGGGTCAGAGACATCGTTATTTGGCGATGATTCAGTCGCTATTTGTCCAGCAACTTGCTGTTTTTTATCATGATTGCCGCCAAAACAGATGCCACGACCACCTCTGAGCAACTCAGACCATGCTCTGTCGCTCCATACCAACTTGCCTGGGGCGGCGCATCCTGTTTCGTCCGCGATAGGTCCGATTACACGGGGGTTGATGGCAAGTTCGCAGTCTTTGTGGCAGTTCTTGCACGTCGCGGAGGATTGGTTGGAGTAAAGTGGAAAGTGGCAACTGGAGATAGGTAATGTCAGCTTCTATTCTAGTAACCAGTCTTATTTTCTCGTCGAGAGTGGAATTTAGAGGCATGTTATTGCACCAGCTGCAGTGCCGACCTGCGTCCGGAACCGCCGCGTTTTCGGGCAACAATCACGATACAAATTTCGTTCAGAAGCAGGTGGGAATGGAAGATCAAAATACAGAGAACGCGTCCAGACCCTTTTCAACCATAGCTGAAGGCGACAAAAATAGTAAAAAGCTCAGTCGCCCAGGAGACTTGGGGGAACGAACCACCATGCTCCAACTGCGACCTACGAAAACTGTACCACGGGTACCGCGCACACCGGCAATGTTTTCATGAGCGGAACCGTTCGGCCATTGAACCAATTGGACCGCTTTGGAAGTAAGACCTGGTGCCGGACCTTATATGGTGCGTAGGTGGAGGGGTAAAGGTGAGGGATGGGATGAAAGGCGGACTTGTGTGTAAGTATCGTACGGGCTGGTTCCGGTAAACTAACTCACCATTCGAAACAACAGAGTCTGTTCTGTCTTTGGCTCTTGCAGATACTGACACCAAGTATAAGGACGTTGAGTTTCCCGGTGAACACGACGCTGGCGTCCTCTCTCACCCTCTCATCCACGTCTGCCAAGGTATAGAGCACCCTGTTCGGGCCGTTGATAGCTTGTTCGACGTCCCATACACCAACGGGGAACGGGGTGTGTACCCGCTCTCTCTTTGTTTGAGCTTCAGCCATCCGTCGAAGCCAGTGAGCATCTGGAAAGTCGGGATCCACATCCACTATCGAGTTCAGGGCAATACCCAGTCCTGGGTTTTCGTTGACTCTCTTTCGAGGGTAGAATTTTGGGTTGGTGATGAGTAGGATGGTATGTCCAGCAGTCCATGTACGTGCCGAGATAATCTGGTCACTCCAGAGTTTGAGCACACAATGATCTGTTTCGTCACAGACATGGACCTCAGCCAGTTCCAGAGTGCCTGACTTGTTGTTGGTCTTGATGGACTTGCGAGGGCCAACGCTCGAGACACAGACAAGGACTCTTGTCAAGGAATCATCCTCGTAAGTATGAGTGCCTTTGATGAAGGCCTGGAGACTTATCAGTCCCGGCATCTGAGAGGACGCAGAACTAGTGTCATATTCCAGAGGAATACGACAAAGACCCGTCTCTTCTGGGTTCGTTCCGTCTTGGTGGAACTTGATACATGATTGCGAAGCCGGGCCTGGGTGAACAGGAATGATCATCGACACGAAAGGGACTTGGATAGCGGCTGCCGTCGAGTATTCGGCCACAAAGGCGGTCCATACTGTGACCAGTTTCCCGAGGTGGAGGTTGGGGAGGTCGGATTGCGTGCCGAGAAGTTTGATCTAGAGGATCTTTGGTGTGAGCCAGATGTCCGGAGATTTGTTTTAGACGAAAATGAAAAGGTTGAGGGTGGTGAACTCACGGCAACTACCCCAGTATCGTCTTTGACCACCATGAAGTGGAATCCAGAAGGAAGAGAGGAAAGGGCTCTGGGCTGATGGTCAGGCTTAGCCGGGCATATGTTGACAATTCTCCCCATGAATCGGACCCTGCCTCTTCCTGGCTGAAGTTCGGAAATATTGACTCTCTGATAAGTGCCTTGTGGCTTCCAGGTTTCTGTCAACGGCGCTCGGTTTATGCCTGCAGGGTTGGATCCTGGTGTTCCTGGTAGTGTCTGGGAGAAGGTAGAAGAGGCAGGTGGTTCCTTTTGATAGAAGGATTGAATCGGTGGGATGACCATGGTCAGTGTTCGTGGCAGAGGCTCCGGATAGTTGCACAAACAACTAGCTTCCAGTCTATGAGACTTGGCCAGGATGCGGCCCGCTAGATGTAGAAAATGGGTTAACTTGACGGGGGATCCAAGTTACTAGTAGATTCCATGTGTTGCCTCGTTCAACCGAGGTGGGAAAGGAACTGAGGGAAATGAAATCGAAGTCGGACCATGACTTGCACTCCTGGGAGTGGAGACTCGCAGTACTCTTGCTCTGTCCATCTCGAGGAAGGTGCTCGAAAGCGCTTGCCTATTGTGAGCACCAAGAACCAAGGGAAGAACCAACCCATTTGCTCCTTCTCACAAATGCGTCCCATGCACCTTGTTGAGGAGTTGCGATCCTCCGTTTAATTCAACCACCAAGCCCAGTTCCTGCTGCATAACTACCTATGTCAGCGACACTCTTCTTCAACCCGATCACTGGTAGATACACTCAACTCTATGGATGCGTTCGGTAATGTAGAAAACCATTACCCTTCAAAGGTATGTGCGTTGCTACATCTGGCACACTTCTCTACCCATCGATTGCTTCCACCTGTTCCCTTCATCTTCCCAACTCCTCGGCTATGAGGTAAAGGCAAGTGTTGTTCCAGTATCAGGTACTTCTGACGATACGACCCCCACCATCCTGCTTGCAAGAGGCGCGAAGGCTAACGACGCCGGCACTTGTCCATCTCTCTCTAGAGCTTCGATTTGATGTCTCCAACTTCTTTGTCCGCGCGATCCCGAAGCTGTCTACGCAGAATCTTGCCAGACTGTACGAGTTACGCATTAGCACCCAGGCACGTGCAACACCAAAAAGATATCTTATAATCAGAACTTGCCGGATTTTTTGGAATGTTGTCCGTAAAAACAACGCCGCCCTTCAGCTGTTTGTACCGAGTCACCTTGCCGGCCATCCAGTCGGCAATCTCCTGTCCAGTAATCTTTGACTTGGGATTCTGACGAACGATGTAGGCTCGAGGAACTTCTTCGCCGTTGATTGTCACACCGATCACCGCTGCATCGGCTACTTCCGGGTGCTCGAGCAGTAGCCCTTCAAGTTCAGCAGGCGCCACCTGATTACCCTTCACCTTGATCAACTCCTTCAACCTGTCGACGATGTGAATAATTCCTCCAGGCTCGTACGCATCGAAGTAGGCAATATCGCCCGTCTTGAGCCAGCGAGTGCCATCTGCGTCGACGACAATGGTATCCGCTGTCGCTTCAGGCTTTCGCCAATAACCGCGCATCAGATTCGGGCCCGTAACCCAGAATTCGCCTCTTTCCCCTGCCTTCGTGATCTCAGTTTTCCCGTCCAGCGACATCAGCTTTGCAGAGCAGTTGGGCATCATCTCGCCCACGCCTGAGCTGTGCTCCTTGTTGAGAGGATCCCATGACATGCAAGTGCATGTCGTTTCCGTCATGCCCCAGCCCTGGCGAAGGAGGAATTTTCCATTGAACAGCTTCTCCGCTTCTTCGGAGACCTCTTTTGCCAACGGGGCGGCTCCGGAACCCATTCCCTCGACGCTTGAAAGATCGTACTTTTTGGTAAGAGGAGACTTGGCCAATGCGACTACGATTGGTGGCACGCAGGTGAGTGAGGTAATCCGGTAGCGCTGAACATATTCGAGCATCTTGACGAAGTCGAAGCTCGGCATGATGTAGATGGGGATGCCGGCCCGAGGCATGTTCGCGACAAAGTATGTCTGGCCATAAGCATGGTAAAGCGGCAGGAAGCAGAGGGCACGGGCTCGCTTTTGCCTTTCCTCCCAGTCGGGGTTGAGGTTGTTGAGGTGAATAACCTGAACTCCGTTTGCGACATAGCAGTAATGACTGATCTCAACGCCCTTAGGAACTCCAGTAGTCCCGCTGCTGTAGTTGAGACAGCATGTCGTGGTCTGTGGATCCTTTGGCTCTTTCCAGCTCCAGCTCTTTGCTTCTTTGGCATTACCCTGAAGGAGTTCTGTCCAGTGCTTAGCTCCCTCGATCCGGCCCTTCTGCCCTGGTCTGGGATTGGAAGATAGCGCTACTTCCTGTGCTGCAGGAGTATCTCCGCCGAGAACGAAAATGCGATCCCTTGGCAGGCCAGCCTCCTTAGCTGCCTCAAAAGCTGTCTTAAGAGAGCCCTGTGCCGTGACGAGGAAGGCGGCTTCACTGTCGCGAAGCTGATATGCTAGCTCTCGGGCCACAAAACTGGGATTGGCACCTGTGAAGATGCCTCCGGCCATCAAAATGCCAAGGAAGATAGTGGGGAAGAAGATGTTGTTGCCAGAGAAGAGGAGCACTCTGTCGCCCTCCTCCAGACCGGCTTTTTGTAAGCCTAAGGCGACGCGCTTGGCCAAGAGTCGGTAGTCGCTGAGGTCGAGGTAGTTCGTATCAGGTTGCTCGGGATCGATATATGCACGACGGTCTGGGAGAGCACCGCAAGGTGAGTCAAAGATCCATTGTTGCAGTGAGCACCGAGGAACATCGACGGCCCATCGTGACGTGACCGGCATCGTTGAGGAGAGCTTTTCTTCCGAAGTATCTGCTGAGAACTGTTTGTGAAGAATGGGTCAAGTACCGGCACCACCTCTCGTTCATATATGTTCGAGGGCGGGGAAGGGCAGAAAGGAAGTGAGTGAAGGACAGAGCCACTAGGTGTCAAAAGTCCAGCGCCACAAGATAAGTGAATGGGATGGCTCAACGGGAACAGCTGGCTATAGGTGAAGCACGGCAGTAGCGTACCGAGAGGTGACCATTCACTCGAAGCCACTGTTTGGACAACCCTTATGACCTCCCTTCTAAGAAGGGACGGAAGATAAATCCGTTCCCCAGTGCCGCCACTCCCGCGTACCTCAGCATCTCAACATGTATGGACAGGGACCCGTATGAGTGAGTGGGCAGGTTGCCTGGTAGCGGAGCGAACCTCGCCTACTCGTATACCCCCATATTCGTCAACAAATGTAGGCATTCCAGGTTGCCCATTTTCGGAACTCAGCTCGCGGTCAATTGGCTGAGAAGGCATCTGGGTGTCTCCTCCCCCGCATTTACAGGGGAGCAGATCCCCCGCAACAGCTTGGGTCAGGGGTTGTTGTGCCGAGGCATGGAATCTCTCCTCGTCGAACAGGAAGCCAAAGAAGATTCTTGTCCAAAAAGATGGAATGCCTTGATCCATGATGCACAGGCAACGAACCCCCTAGGTCCAACAGAACGTTGGGTCGTCAATGACACGAAAACCTTGTGGTCTCGGCTGTGACGGCGAAGCGATACAGAGGATCAGTTTACAAGATTGAAAAGACGTACCTATGTACATCAACCTTGAACTGTTCGCCTCAAGCTTATACGGCGAATCCATTGGAGTGGACGGCCTCAACTGTCCCTAAAAAAGAAGTCTCCGGTAACGAGTGATTAAGGCGTATTGACCATCGTCTGAAACGTTGGCATTGACCAAACATTACATATTAGGCTTTGGAGCCGATGATTGTTGTTTGTCGTACATTTAGGGTATCCGCGCCGCCTTCCGGCATAGAGGCTCGTCGTTCTGTGAGAAGTGGTAGTAGAAGTACGATGGTTCGGTAGCTGCCAAAGAGTTCCGGAGTGATACCAGATCGTGGAAAATGCGGTTGAAGTTCCTGTGGTCTGTGCTTTCCCACTTACCTACGCACACGTACCTCCACTTGTCAAAAATACCTACCTACGTGAGGTGACTGTGGGAGCTGACCTTTGCGACGGCCCAGGGCTTCGGCTTCTTCTAAAAAACTTCAATATCAACCACATTGCCTTTGCATCCTTGTCTTTACCATTACTTGGCTTTTATTCTTCATGGCTTTTGTTTTCCTTAGAGGGCTGCACCATCGTTTCTCACAACAACCGGAACTCCGTCAGATTCGCTTGAAGCGGGAGACCCTCGATAGTCACGATCTCATAAAGTAGTAGGCTGCATGAGAAGGCAACGCTTAAGCACAGGCCATCATCCCTGCTGAGCTTTGAAATGGGTACAGCAATGGTCATGATCTCAATTGATGTTAGTATGTGTTCGTTGCAAGATAAACACCGGGAGTCTTTTGAGAAGCCAGGGAACTCGAAACATCGGGATTGCTAAGATCAAGATCATGTCGTATTGACCTCGTGGCCGCTCTTTCCCTTTCGTGTTTTACCGCGTTCAAACAAAAAAATTGCCGAATTGGACCAAAACTGCAATCAGATAAAAATCATCACTGCAATTTGCAGTTTGCACGGAGCATTCTCCATTTGATCACTGCATCGCATCCATTAACCAGCACCGAACTCAAGTCATTCACGATCACATCACAACAGTACCACACGTCTTGAGTTGCCAGTCGAATTCATAATTTTACCATTTTCAGGACGTAACAACTTGTTCAAGATGGCTCCGCCGATGATTGACCCCGCGCTATTCGACCAGCTCAAGGACAACATCGAGAAGGACAGCAGTATTCGCAAAGATCTTGAGCAGATAATCGAGGAGCTCAATCAGAATGTCTCTTATACTCAGGGAGTGTTGACCAAGATCCATTCCACTCCTCGTTCGAAATGTACGGTTCTCGCACCTGGGCTGCCTTCTCAGTTATTAACCACGCCCCATGTCAAATCGTCCATCCAACCCCGAAAACCCTTCCCAAACTGTTCTCTACCTTGAGATTTGTGGGATGAGGTGTTACGATTATGTTAATGATAAAGATTTCAAAGTTTGGAACAAGATGCTGACTTGCCAACTCAGATCCCGCACTTCTTTCTCAGGTTGAGAGTGGTATCAAGAAGGAGCTGGAGACAACGACTCGGCTAGCCCAGTTTGCCTCGCAGTACCCTTACTACAAGTAAGTATAAGCATCTGTCACATACTTGAGACCACGAGCTGACCGATTTCTCCTCAAGGTACAACTACAAATGGGGCCGCACGCTCCAGGATGCCATCGCTACGGTGCTCCTTTGTGCTTGGTTGGGCGGCATGGGCAGCGACAGCAAGCCCGGCGAGGTCGGTGGTCTCTTGACATTGGAGGAAGTTGGTGACGTATTTGGAGGTAGGTTTCCATGGCTTCATTGGTTTCCGCTGTCAAAAGCACCACGTGGCACTGGAGAGATAGATGCTCACCACTATGATCTCAATTTTTTTTAGTTCCCGTCAACCTCAAGGACCGTGACGCCTTCCACATCACCATCGAGGAGTATCTCCTGGCTCTCATCTCGGTCGTTGAAGACCTCAGCCGCCTCGCCATGAACTCTGTGACGTTGGGCGACACAGAGTTGGCTGTGCAAATCAGCGGATTCATCAAGGATCTACACGGAGGGTTCCAGATGCTCAATCTGAAGAACGATATCCTGCGGAAGAGAGTGGACTCGGTCAAGTACGCTGTGAAGAAAGTCGAGGATGTGGTGTATGACTTGTCTTTGAGAAACCTCATCCCGGCTAAGGAGGCTCAATAGATGGTGATGAATCGCATTTGGGGTCAGAGACCTGCACATCAGGGATATTTTGGAGGCCCTGAGGTCATGGTTGACATTTGAGAAGCGTTCGGCTATACATAGAAGCAGCGTTCTTGAACTGTGCTGAACAGGGTTGACTCTGACCAGCCTGCAAAAATAAAACCAAAAACCATCAACAACATATTACATTTCATTCACGAATAGGGTTTTAGATCTTAAGATGATTTTACAACCTCGCAAGTGAGATCTTGACTCGCAGAGTTGCGAGTAGCAGAGGGTTAGGGTTTTGCGCTCAGGGGCTTACAGTGGATCCCGAGCCTAACCGTCCCGCCCGCCAACAATTGGAAGCTTGGCCTGTTCATTCCATCGGCAACAAATTGCTTCTCCTCAACTTTCCTTGCGACAGCTGTTCGGTTCAAAGGCTGTACAGGTACAGTCCTACTGCCACTGCATTGATAACCACGATTGGCACCACGAGGTTTCTTCAGCTTGCCCAGTTTCAGTCCATTCCATGCAAAAACAATGCCCCTCGTGGACCCGGTAACAATGTCCTCGTCAGCGATTGTGAAGGGCGCCGTAGCCCAGTCGGCGTCGACACCAAGAGCTACACCTGGAAGTCAAGCGACGGAGTCGTCAACCACGACGGCCGGTTCCAGCAGCTCGCTGGCGACACTGCGACCCGTTCACATCAAACAAACGCCCGCTGCTCAGACCGTCCGCCACGCTCTACTGGCCGCCTTGACCGCCTTATACATGCTTCGATTCGACGCCCTCGTCGCCAATCCCGTCCCAGTGATGCGCAACGCCTTGCCCGTCGTCGCGGTACTCCAGATGACCTATGCGCTTCTCTGTCTGCCTGCGGCGGGCGAGCCGGCGTCAAAGTCGAATCGTAAACCCCGGCCGGGCGAGAAGAAGAAGGGCGGCGACATTGGGTCGAGCACGATCATTGTATGTCATGTCACGTCTTATCCTTTTCCAGGGATCATGCGGCCCCCCTTGGGAGTGTACATCGCTAATATTTGTCATCAAACTCTAGACCGCACTCCTAGCCTCCGTCTTGACCTCTATCGTCACCCCCTTCCTATACTTGGCCATGGTCCTCTTCGGCGCGCCCTTCCTCACACACGGGTCGCATACCTTCCTGTGCGCCGCGCACCTTGCCCTCCTCACGCTCTTCCCGCTCTTCTACGTACACGGCGTCGATTCGGCCGCCTGGGCTGCGGTTGGCGGATTCCGGGCACCGCTCGATGAGACCTTTGGCGGTCTGGTGGGCGGCCTTGTGGGCGCGTGGCTGGGCGCTGTGCCTATTCCGCTGGATTGGGACCGCGAGTGGCAGAAGTGGCCGGTTACTATTCTCTGTGGTATTTATGCAGGATACTTGCTTGGTAGGGTTTTCGGAGGAACGTTGTTTTGGGGGAAGAGGTTCTGAGTTGGAGGGGAGGTTTGTCAAAAGTTGGGTTTCCTTCAATGAAGGAGTCCTCCTCTGTTCCCGGTCATCCGCTACATAACTTGCGCCTTATCTTCACGGCGGGAATTTTTGGTATGGCGTAGGTTATCTGGGGATGTGACATGGTCGGTTGTTGGAACTGCTGGTAATGGTGTTGCCTTTCTGCAGGTCGGAAACACACGAGAGAAACGGGTCGTGAAACCATTTTCGGGTTTGGAGGTTGGTCATTATCCGGCATCAAGAGGATAATTCGGATAAACTTCCTCTAGATGGCAGTTAATATTTAGTGCGGACTCTGGATAGAATAATGGAGGATCCCAGGATCGTGGAAGTCAAGAATGACGGCAGAAGTTAACGAGGTTAAGCATGGAGGCCGATGTTAGGAGCTGTTCTAACGATCTAGCGACCAATCACGGCACACCCGAGATATCACTAACACGACAGCATCGCGGAGCCCTACTCTTTCCCTTCTGAAAGGTTACACCCGATACATATTCAAGAGTGAGCCCTTTTGAAAACATCTTGGGATTGTATCCCGATCGCAAGGCGGTCTGGATGAGACCTTTACACATGCTATACTTCTTTGCTAATGGAGTAAACGGCAATTGCGGTTACTGCACTCCACCGTAAATCCCATCAGTGCAGCACCCCGGCTTTCTGAACTTTTTAGCGGGTACATTCATACCCCTGGATGGACAGTCAGAGCTATCAGCTTCGACTCCGATGAGGTCCGATCCGTGACTTGGGTGTCCGATATGCCGGTCGATCGAGTCAAGATTGTTCGGAAAAGTAGTAGACTCCGAACGAGATAACCATAGCCCATTCTTTCTTGAGTTCGAAGGGAAAGAGGCACAAGTAATCAAGTGAGATTTACTTGCCCGTCCCACGTCCTCGTCGTTATCTCCTTCCTTTATTGATGGGATTGGAACTTTCTTGACACCTCGCTATATTTCAACACCGTCTTCCGGTCCATGATATAACTAAAGCGAGGACAGAATACTTTGTATGCCCTGAGGTAGAAGGAAGCCAACGACACCATGGATGCCAACCTGAAAGAACACCAGCAACAGGCTCCAGTCTCTGCTACCGCACCGGTAGCGGCCCAGAAAGCGGCCGCGAACTACAAGGGATTCGTAGCCGGCGTGTTTTCGGGCATCGCCAAGCTCTCCGGTGCGTATCTACACCTACTTGCACTGGCATAACTCTTTCCAACATCACATCACCTTCATCTTCGTTCCCGATGTAGAACCAACGTTAGTACTAACCCATCCTCTCACAGTCGGCCACCCCTTCGACACCATCAAAGTGCGCCTCCAAACCACCGACGCCACCCGCTTCTCCGGCCCGCTCCAATGCGTCACCCAAACCATCCGCAACGAAGGCATCCTGGGCCTCTACAAGGGCGCCAGCCCGCCACTAATCGGCTGGATGTTCATGGACAGCGTCATGCTCGGCTCTTTGACCGTCTACCGCCGCCTTTTGCGCGACAACCTGTTCAACCCGCCCTGGCACACATTGCACGACCCCGCCAGACCCTTACCTTCGCACGGCCATGGGCTGGCGGGTATCCTGGCGGGCATGACCGTCAGCTTCATCGCGGCACCCGTGGAGCACGTGAAAGCCAGACTGCAGATTCAGTACGCGGCGCGCAAGGAGGAGAGGATGTATAAAGGCCCGATTGACTGCCTCAAAAAAGTGTACACGCACCACGGCATCAGGGGCGTGTATCACGGCTTGGGAGCGACGATGTTGTTTCGCAGCTTCTTTTTCTTTTGGTGGGGCACGTATGATGTGTTTAGCAAGTGGATGAAGCAGTACACGCAGATGAGCACGCCGGCTATCAATTTCTGGGCAGGCGGGTTGAGCGCGCAGGTGTTTTGGCTGACAAGTTACCCGAGCGATGTTGTGAAGCAACGGATCATGACGGATAATCTGGGAGGAGGGCTCGGCGATGGCGTTAGGAGGTTCCCGAGGTGGAGGGACGCCGCGGTGGCGGTTTACAGGGAGAATGGCGCGAAGGGATACTGGCGCGGGTTCTTGCCTTGCTTCTTAAGGGCGTTCCCGGCGAATGCGATGGCACTGTTGGTGTTTGAGGGCGTCATGAGGTCGTTGCCTGGGTAGATGGAAGTGCTACCGGTGTCGGACATTGGGTTGGGGTGATATACCTTGAGAGATTATGGCGGCGCATAGGCGTTTGGTTGTCTGTTTACTTTGAGCTTTTGGGTTAAATACTCCTAGAACGGAGGCGTTAGAGATGGTTCACGATTGATTGGCAAATGTTACAAAGATGACATATTCACATGCGCATGGGCGAGACCAGATGTGGTTTTGGCCAGAACGCCATGCCTCACAAGGAGGCGACTTGACATTTGTTCATTGAACCCGGTTTCCCGCTAAGCACAATGCACACCCGTCCATGAATGGTATTCCCTGCCAGATGACCGTTCAAGTCTCCATGATTCCCCTTAGGTTATCAAATTTACTCCTCATCCTCCTCAGCCTCGTCGTTGACGACGTTGAAGAACTTGAGCTCGTAAACACCGCGGGAGGTGGAGACGACGCGGAGCCAGTCACGGAGCTGCATCTTCTTGAGGAACTTCTTGGTCCTGTGTCACGAAGTAAATGGTTAGCCCCTGTTTGGCTGTTGATCGTCGCGAGGGGGGGG
>HF970769.1:172666-184409 GCA_000604205.2 Neurospora africana FGSC 1740
GCTCTGGTGTCGTCCCTTTCCGTGCCGGTGACTGGAAGTGCGGTAACGAGGTCTGCGGATATCACAACTTCGCCAAGAATGTGTGCTGTCTTCGATGTGGAGCAAGCCGTGCTGGCGCCGCTGTGGTCGCCGATTCAGGTTATCCATCCCCCTTGGATGCTCAAACCTCCTACGGCATGAACCAAGGGTCCATGGGCGGTAATTCCGCGCCTGGTCCCTTTGCTTCTGCCAGTGGCTTTAACTCTGCGGGTGGATATGGCCAGCATTTCGGTGGCCCGCCCAGCACCTATGCTCTTCCTTCTGGCCTCGGTGGCGGTGCTGCTCCTTATCCTTCCTTGAACACCCATTTCGGCCCCGCTCCTGGCTCGCACTCCGCCGGTCCTTTCGATAGCCGTGCCGCCGAGGCCGCTTTCCAGTCTGCCAGCAACGGACCCGCCTCTGCCGGACCTGGAAACAACTTCTACTCTCAAACTGAGAACGATCCTTTTGCTTTCCTCTCCAGCGGCATCGGCAGCCTCTCTGTGAGCAACCAGGATGCTCGTCAGAACGGCGGTGCTGCTCCTGCCAGCAAGTCACCCGCGTAAAGGAACAACATCACAACTCTTCCCAGTGCCAAGCCGTACGACGGATTGCTCACATGACATCGAGCTTTCGATTGTTTCTTCAGTTGTGAATTTCACCGCGAACAATTTTGGGAACGAGAATAGAGATCAATTTGGAATCTTGGCGATAACTATGGGCTTATACTGTTTCTTCACGGGGTGCATGGGGCAAGCGGAGCACGGGTGCAGGCAAGGCTTTTGGGAGAACTACTGCGGCGGTTTTTACTTGGGCGTGGGAAGCGGGACGGAAGCGGCGCCTGGCAGGCAAAAATTTGCGAATCGGATGGGTATGACAAAAGAGAAACGCAACATGCCATTTTTACACAATCCCTCAGGGCGTTTATCTCGAACGACGCATGGTAACTGGCTGGCTGGCTTATGGCAAAAAAGGGGGGCGGGAACGGCTGGATTCATTGCTAGGAGCTACGGTTTAAGGCCAACGGTCCCTTAGCGGCTCTCGGTTTTTGCAACGCCGGTTCGGTAGAGCGAGACATATCATGGGCTGGCGGAGCTGGGTTAACGGAGCAGGGGGAAAAAAAAAACTAAATCGTAATTTTGGTCTTATGTTTCTTGGGGGGCGGTTGGGGGTGCTGGCGGCTATGGGTGCTGTTGCCTTTTCCGCGACTTTCATTTTCATATCTATTGGAGGAGTGTCAACGTACTATTTTTCTCTGCCAATTTGGTGCTTTCAAGTTTGTTCGAAATCTTTTCCTCCCATCACTTTTCACATCTAGTCAAATCATATACAAGAACAAACAAAACCGCGTTACTTTATTTCGAACAGTGGCAAGGCAAGGCAAGGGGAGTAAAAGACGGACGGTCAAATTGGTCGGGGGAACTTGGTCGGGGGAACTCAGCGGAGGCGAAGGGGTGTTGGTTGGTTCGTTGGTTGGGATGGACGGGTCGGTTTGCAAGGAAAGGTCGAGGTTCACTTCTTCTCGATTTTATAACAACACAATATATGTAACTGCTGTTTGTGAATACTCCTTTCTCCCGCTTTGTGTTGTTTTTCTCTTCCTTAGAAGGGTGTCTGAAGCTGGTTTGGTGTGTGTGCGAACAACTAGAGTAAATGAACTGGTTTCTGCATCATTATCGGGTTGAAACATTCATATCGTAAACGGGAAGGGGTTGATATGTTGAGGGTGCGAAGGCGGGTAGGCTAGAGTCCAAGGAGGGATCAGAAAAAAACAAAAGGGGAACGGTTGCTCTATTGATATGGATGGGTAGGCTGTAAACTGTACCGTAGCATATCACTTTATCTTCTTCACAATTCATCATATCGTTGATATATCATGCTTCTGTTCTCTTCGCATTCCAGGAGTTCAGTGTTGTCTACCTTCCCCCCTAGCCCCTAGCGATGTCCTCACCTCCTTCACACAAAACACTGCTTTAAGTCATACGTTCATTTTTTCCATCCCATCACTCCCCCTTGGATATTCTCCCATGTCCTAGCTTCCTCCTCCCTATGTCCTCCTTGCGCAAATATCTCACGCTTTACCAAATTTCTCTATACCATATCCATGCCTTTCCCACCAATTCATTGCCCGTTTGCTTTTATACCAATGATAACCCAAGACGTGCCGTGCCATGGCCGGGTACGGTCTGTCCCGATCCATATGCCATCTGCTATAACCACCAGCCTCGATATCCACCTTTACGATCTGGTTCTGGTCCCGTCATCACCACCTTTACGATCTGGTTCTGGTCCCGTCATCATCGTCATCGTAGGTTAGTTTCGATTCTGATTTAGAATATTTTGCAAAAACCGGCTTTGCACTGCAGGCAAAGCATAATTGTACATTAGGCCAGGGTAACGATTCTGCCACATAATCTTCTCATGGTACGTCATGTTCTCCTAGTTATGACTTTGACTTGCTGCCGGCCCGGATGGGGCATTTGCGGGTGCCCGTGCCCATGCCTGTGCCTGCGCCAGTGGTAATTGTGATGAAGATGATGCTGATGGCCGACGTTGCTGCTGCTCCTGTTGTTGTTGTTGTTGTTGTTGTTGTTCCCTGGGCCTGGTGGGTACTGATGACCGTTCAGGTTCTCGCTGCTGCTGCTGCTGCTGCTGTGGCGCGGATGATGATAATGTTGATGGTTTGTTGGCAGCATTTGGGTCCAAGTGCGGACGTTTGGAATCACGCTCTGACGGTGGTGGTTCTCGACTCTCGGCAGGGCGCTTTCTAGGGTCACGATCCTTTTCTCGAGTCGAAGAGCTACCACCGCCACCACTTGGTGCAGCGGTTGTTGCTGGTGCCCCTTCTTTGACAGCCCGTCGTGCTTCCCTCTCCTTCCTCTCGTTCTCTTTCCGAAGAGCCTTGGACTCGAATTCGTGCCATTCACCATCAATATCCTTGAGCCTAAGGAGTCAAATATTAGTATCGACGATATTCAGAAGGGACGCATTGTCGAATAACATAGGAAGAGACTTACTCGACTGCTTGTCGCGGAGCTGGCTCTTCGGTGGTGAAGTAAGGATGCGCCAATACTTGGGCAGCGCTGGGCCGTTTATCGGGGTCGTATTTGAACATCCAGAGGAGCAGCTCAAACGCGGCAGGTGTCACCAGCTCCTTATACTTTTCCGCAAATACATTTGCTCGCCGCTGAGTTGGCCGTAGCAGTTCGAACCAAGGCATTTCGATGATGTTTGGCCAGTCGTTTCTGGTCGGCGTGCCCAAAACAGAATGGATCTTGTCCAGCTGGTTGATCTCGCTACCATCACCAGGGAAAATGGCACGCTTGGTAAATATTTCCATCATCACGCAAGCAGCGCTCCAGATATCCACGGCGGGACCGTACTGCGTCTCTCCGAGAAGTAGTTCCGGTGATCTGTACCAAATGGTGATCACACGGTTCGTATAGTCGAGTTGGTGATGCTTGGCATAGAACCGAGCCAAGCCAAAATCAGCAAGTTTGAGGACTCCCTCGTTGCTGACCAGGATATTGGCTGCTTTGATGTCTCGATGCAGGACGCCCCTAGTATGAAGATAGTCCAAACCCTCGAACAACTGCAGAGCCAAATGTTTCTTCTGGGCCGGGTCCAGAGTATAGTTGGGATGGTTAATGAGCCCTGTAAGATCGTGTGACAGGTACTCAAATACCATGAAGCACTCGTTCATCTCAACCATCACTTCCATGAGCTTGACGATATTCCTATGGCTTAGAGACCGGAGGAGCTTGATCTCTCGCACCGCTGTCACAGGGAAGCCATCCCTTTCTCCTTCCATTCGTATCCTCTTGAGGGCCACTTGTTTTTTCGTATAAACATTGAGGGCTTTGAACACCTTTCCATACGTACCGGAACCGATGACAGATTCGTTCCCCGGCTTTCTGTGGTATACAGACTTTGACTTTGCTAAGTCCGGCGCGAGAGCCGGCTTCTCCTTGAGCTTCTTGACAATCTTCTTCACGATTCGTGTCCTCGGCTTCTGCTGTTCCGCCGGTCGGTGGCTATCCACCGGCCTGTGGCTATCTACCGGTCTGTGCTGGTCCGGCCCTCTGCGATCATTGTGACGAGCCCTAGCAGATGCCGGTTCCGTGGGCACATTTTTGGGGAGGTCATGACGGTCCCGATTGGATCTGTGGGCAGATGGCGCCGTCGGCGGAGCAGCAGCGGGTGCTTTGGGAGGTTGCTTTTGCGAGGGTTCCCGTGGCGGAACGACGGCGTTGAACTTGAGAGATATTTCAGGCCGTGGAGCCGCTACTACTGGCTTTGTAGCGTTCTTCATACTGAAACTGAACTTGTTTGAGGGTTGAGATTGTGAAGCAGCGGCTGGGCGGGTAGGGGGCTGCATTTGCTCCTCCTTCTCTTTGCCTGACTTGTTGGTATCATCGCCTTGAAAGTCTTTAGCGGGTCTGGAAGAGTTGTTAACATCCTCCCTTGTCCCCTCCTGAGTGTTTTGGCCAGAATCAGCGTACTTGCTGGGGGTTGCGCTATCCTGGACATGGGCGGAATTGTTTTCAGTTGTTGTTGTTGTTGTTGTTGTTGTTGTTGTGTACTGGCCTCGGCCAGAGGCATTGTGAGCGTTGGGACTCCATTGGGCATTTTTAGAGCCACCTCGATGGCCTCCGCGAGAGACACCGAATGGGCCACCGCGGAATCCACCAGATGCAGCCCGATGCCCACCACGGTACGGGCCTGTTGGGTATTGGGCCGCTGGGCCGGTTGGAGGATACGGTGGCGAATGCCCTTGATTCAAGTGGTAGTGCGCTTGCGGCCCGGTAGGGGGGCCGTAATTGCCATGCGGATATCCATACTGACTACTCCGATTGTCAGTCAAGAGAATCATTCTGTTTCTCTGGGAGGACATACCTTTGTGGTGAAAATTGCGGATTGTTCCACCCTCGTCCGGCACCATAAGGAGAATGGGCGGGAGGCGAGCCATGGAAGGATGAATTGGGCGTTGCATGTCCCGAAGAGTGTGAATAGTTTCGGCCATCATGTGTTTCTGTGTACCCAGGGGGCATCGGGGCGCCATAACCCCCTCGGTAGCCATTCCTCGCAGCCATGTTCACCTCGATACTATTTACACCAGATGCAGGATCAAACTTTTGATCGTCACGGCTTTTCCCCTTTTTGCTAGATTTGGAGCGTCGCCGGTCCCGTGGAGAGCCTTGAGGATGGTCGTAAGGTTCACGTGAGTCCAGGTCAGGACTTGGCCGTCTGCGCGAACCTGCGTCAGAAGCGGGGTGTCTGTTTTCGCGATGGGGAGGGGTCCGAGAACGTGACCTTGACTGATGCCGACGTTCAGGACGATCTGGCCGGTCTGAGCGACCACGATGCCGTGGAGATGGACTCCTTCGGCGTACACGTTCCGAAGCTCGGTCAAAGGCTCCCCGGTCTGGTGACCGTGATTTCCGCCTTCGAGAGCGATCTGGAGAACGAGATCGGCCTGACCGTTTCCTGTCTCTAGAGCGTCGCCGCTCGTGATGGCTTGGGGAACGAGATGGCCTCCTGTCAAATGGCGACCTGCGGCGGTCCCTTGGCAGCTGCAGGGGATTTACGTCGTCCTTTTCTCCTCTTCGAGGGCTCCGGCCACGTCGTGACTTTTTAGAGTCCGGTCCACCTGGCGATGGGGTGCGACTACGTCTGCGCTTGCTCGAGCCCGGTGACCTCGAAGGACCACGTTGAGAGGCACGGGCCGGGTGTGGAGGAAGTTGTGAGTGGTGTTTCGCGTGATCGACCTTCTGGCCACGTTCGTGGGCAGCGTCCCCTCGGCCTCTCGGCGGGACAGGACTTCGATGGCGTCGGTCCGGGGAAAAGTGGCCGTCGCGACCACGAGGCTCGCGGGAGCGATCTCTACGGCTGCGTGGGGAGCCTCTGGAGCGATGGGGAAAACGCGATGAGCGGCCAGAGCGGTCCGGGCTGCGATGTCTCGACGGATGGCGATGGCGAGGAGCGGGCTGAGAGGAGGAAGAGGGCGGTTCGATCGACCGGCCGCGAGGTTTGCCGGATTTGCTGGGGCCGTCGCTGCCACTGGGGTGATCTGGATTCGGTTTGTGTCGAGCTGCTGGGTCAGGAACAGGATCAGGATCAGAGGACCGGTTCACGACAGCAGCGGCAGGCGAAGTAGTCGGACGTGAAGTATTCATGCCTAGAGCATGCTCGTCTATGAGGCTGCGTGGTTGGTCTTTGAAGATGCGGCTGCCATTTGGCATTGCAGCATCATGTCGAGTCCGAGATTCCAAAAGTGGTCCAGCCACTGGAGGTGAGGACCCCATGCACTCCATGGCGACACCAGATTCGTCGATATCTGACTTTTAGTGGCCAGGGCGGTATCTTGGCCGACCGACAGGGATTGCCCGACCCGCTAAAAACGCGTGCACAGCGTTCTTCTTAGGCCTGCAGCCTGCCCCAATGCACTGTCGGACGCGAAAGGAATACCTTTCGAGAGGCAGAAGATACCTACCGACCTCAAACGAACCGACGACCTTCCATGTGAATCGCCATTCACCTCCTGACCCTGTTTTGAAGTCCCAATGTTTTGGGCGTCTTTCCACACACAGCAGGGGCAGTTGTTCACCCTGTTCGGCGTGAGGCTGCTACTTTCCCCGAATGGATTTGATGACCTCAGCGAACCGGGAAATGTAAACGCTTCGTCCACTGCACCAAACGCGCGTCTCCGTATAAGTTCAAGACCAAGACCTTCAACTCCAACCCTGCTCTTTGATGTGTTGAATGGATCCGTTCGGTGTTGTAGCTCTGCGCCTGTGCCTTGTATGGTCGGCTGCAAAGTGTGATTGGCAAGGCAGCAATGTATGCCCGCAGAGGGTGGGAGAAGGAGAAGCGATGCGGTGGAGATAAGACCAGACTGTTCCTGTGCAGTTAGTAGTAGGGAAATGCTACTTAGCAATGGACAACAAAAGACCAGATCCTCCCGCTCTGGCGGTGATAGCCTTATACTCAAAACAACCCATAGCACCCTTAAAGAGGATAAGGAAAGGCTGATGGGACGGTGAGGTTGAATACCGTGAGAGGCGGCGACGTTGCGGGAAGAATCCGAATACGTCCGCTGGTTCAGATAATGAGGCCAGAGCTGAGGTAATGCACCGACGCCGGGCGATGGATGCCTTTGCAATCTGATGGCCCCTCTTAACGCGACGAGAACGCCTGCCTTGGGGTTCATCACCCGTAGAACGTTCATCTATGGTCAAACGCCCAGGTCCTGGAGCTTGACGCGACACTGCACTTGCTTGCGCGCCTCCGGATATACCCCCGGGTAGGCAAAGCCACGAAGCCGACATCCTTAATAGGAATCGAACGCGCTACCCTTCCTTATAAGCCAGGGTACAGCGGCGGGCATCACATACCCGCTGGTTGCCGCTCCCGTAGTCATACCAATACCTCCCAGTCCATATCTGCGTCGAAGAGCAGAGGCATGCTCTGACTATGCAGGACTCTATATCACCAGGACATCCTCTCTATATACGGTAAGACACGCTTTACGAGTGCATCTTCATAACTGTCCATAGATGCCCAGGTCCAGCAACCAAGTACAGGCCTCCCACCGTACGAATCGAGGCCTTGAGCCCGAAATGATGTTGCCAATATGCATGTTTCTCTGATTGTCAGTACCTCTTTTCGCTCGTGGCCGGTCTTCGAGCCTTCACAACTCCAGTTGGGGTATATGCGAGCCACATAACACCAAGCTACCGGGGGGTCTGTTTCCTGGGTGCTCGACATCGTGGCTGTTGCAGACATACACCGCCTTCAAGACTCCCATAGTTGCCCTTTTGCAATGCCTTGGTAGTTTATCGTAGCACATCAGTTATCGTCAGATGGCTGAAGGAGCAGCATGTTGGCGAATACAGTAGCAGGCCTGTTGTCCTTCCACTACACCCTCAGGTAAGCGCAGCAGTTAAAGGGCAGTCCTTCAAGTTTGGCCGGTGCCGGCCTGATGAACGAGCACATCCTGCTGGAGCACATAACATGCTAGTTTCGGGGCTGCGGCGTCGACCGAGAGGAAAGGAGTTGCTGAAACGATGGGGCTGTGAATAGTTGTTGCTCTTCTTGCCGTGATTCTTAGGTCCTGCTCGTCCCGGTATTCAGTCTCGTAGGATGTGGATACTGTTAGAGGCATCACATTATCCATCCATCGTCCGTGGTCACTGGTTCTGCCGGCAGGTGGTGTCAGAGCTTGGCTATCGCCTCGGCCGGAAACGAGACCCGAGAAATAGGCGGCGCCGGCAACAATCAAAGGATAGGAGACGGCAGCGACGGGATGTGTGCGACCTCGAATGGCGACCCTTATGTTTCTTTCAGTTACGCCCACGAAGTTTCCGCGAGGGAAGACCGATGGCATGTCTGTCTCTTGGGCTTCGAGCGCCTATGGTGACTGCTTTGTAGCCAACGCGGGGGGCATTGGTTCAGCTTCTGGAGCGTCTGTGATGCTGTGCCCAGGTGCTGACCGCTGGGTTCAAAGGCCCCGCAAATGGTGACCCGTCTGGCATTGTCGTCACATCCTGGGAACGACTCGGAGTGGAAATGACTGTAGGCCCGCTCAGAAGACTGTCCGTCAAGCTGTGATGGTAGAGTATGTCGTTGAGATTATAGGAGCGACGGGCGCTGAGTGGTGTCGATGATCAAATCAAGTTGGCTGCTTTGGCTCCAGGCAGGGAGGGGGATGTTGGCGGATGCTCGAGTCCGAAGACCGGGCGACAGTACAGAGGCAGGGTGAGCCCTGGGCAGCTGTGAAAGCCAATCCCGTGACCACGCTTTCGCCAGCTGGATGATTATAGTGGCCCGTGCGTGCGTATTCGCTCACAGCTACACTGGGGGGAACTTTAACTGAATCCTCCTCCGGGCCTCTTTGCAACATCACGCAGTGAGCTGAACCTCTGTGCAACTAAAACTTTATCTTGACACTAATTAATCCAGTCTTCGATATCACATTCTATATGTTTAAATAAAACAAAAGAAATTTGGTATGATAAAATTGGACTTGGAAGGCTTTAACCTTTCAAAAAACAAATTACCTGTAAACAAACCATACTGCTGATGACCCGAGCTGGGATCAAGTTGTTATTCAGGTTTGGGGTGGGGTGACCCTAGGGTTGGGTGATGGTAGTTCAGGACTTTCATCCTGTCAGTAGTTTCGGGGCCACGTTGGAAGTGGATTCTCAAGCGTTTCTGTCGGATGTGTTCAACTTGTTCGGCCAAAGTTGTCCGTCTTACCCAAGACTCTCCCGTAGCTGGCCTCACTTGGCTCCCGTCTGCCGTTCCTATTTGTAGAGGTAGTTCTTTCCTTGGCTATCAGTGTCTTATGGCTCTAGCGATCACATTATTACTTAGTAAGATAAAGCTTACTAGGGAGGTGTAGAAGGAGAATATATCAGAGGAAGTATCATGTTAGGATGTTTGTGATTTATAGTTTGTACATGATTAGAGATGAGATAACGTATTGAATGTTGGGAGTCACCTGCAGTCCTGGGGATTAAGTCTGCCATGGCAAGTCCACCGGACTTGCCTTGTCTTGTGGACTTGCCTTGTCTTTAGGGCAAGAGGGGCCTTGCACGCGCAAAGCACTATGGATAGACTTCTCCCTCTGGAGAACCAGACTCGGATCGAATCATCGATCACAACAATGCAACTCAAATAGATGCTCATCATTTGAACCATCGAAGCCTCCGCGTGATGTGCACCATTCAAGTCAGATTCATTTGACAAGTCTGACTTCGACTTCTCTCTACAAGTCAACTCCATCCACGAGTCCGACTTTCCCACTCGACAACGAGTCAGCTCCATCCCTTAGCCTGACTCTAACATTGAATCTTGTACTTGATAAGACTGTGTGAACAGTCAAAGTTGTTGCTTACAACTAGGTTATTTGGGCATGTGTAGATAATCATTGATCTGTCCGATGTTATTTCTTTGGTGTTTATGTCATTTAAGATGGTAAAATGGCGTCTTGAGACCCTGCCAGATCTCATTGTGATATAACTTAATCAAACTCTTATCACAAAAATATGGCAAACATTATTGCTAGTTTAACATTTTTGTTGTTAAATATCCTTCTGCCTGGATATTAGGATGGACCACTTTGACAATGAGAGATGATAGTAGTGGTAACGAAATTTCATGCTGTTTATCACCAACCTACCATAGCTTTGTATATGTAATAGTATTCAGACGAGTGTAAGTGCCTTGCCGATGCTTGCTGCCATATCTCAACAAGCATTGACTCCATATACAATCGGCTTTCTGGATAAAGTCTAGCTACACATAGGTACATCACGATGCTGTTGGTTCGGTTGTCCATGAGTGGAGTGAAACACACAGAAATCCATACTGTGTCCAAGGTGACGATGTTTACCTATGATGAATTCAGTTCCGCTCGTATGTAGCTCTGTAGGTGTGAAAAGTTCCAAACTTCCAGCATTTTCCATTGCAACCACATGAGTTGCTTGGCCTCTGTCGGTATCAGCCGCCAGCCGAAACCGCAACTACTGCGTATGTAGCACAATGTGAAGAATTTCCTCCTTTTCACCTTACTACCACCCATTGATCCCAATTGTCATCTCGTCTGCATTTTCCGAAGATGCGAACACGGCACGGCGATGTTGAATTGGTCCACATCGGGTACCCATGTACGCGGAGGATTGGCTATGGCTGAAAAATGTCTTGCATGCCAATGAGGCATCAACGGGGTGAAGTGAGGTTGGAATTGTCAATGCACGAAACCTGACTGTGCACGACACATAACCCTCCCGTCCATGTCGTTCTCGCGTGTCAATGTAGGTACATGCTGCGTTTCTACCTAACTGGTAGGTACGGTAGCACGTCTTTCGGGAACATGATACCATCCTCAATGTCACTGCAAGTAATGGGATGCAGGAAGGGCCAGGGGGGAAAGAAAGGCTGTATCTGACTGGTTTGTGGTAGGTGGTCGCGAATTTCAGTGCGCCAGTCGGGCTGAATCGGTGGTGAGGATGCGAAGTTCCCAAACACCATGGGCTTCTGAGGTCTGGGAATGACGGAGGAACAATACCAAGATGTTGTGCATAAAGAGACTTTTGTTGGAGTAGCATTGGAGGCGAAACAGGCCCATTGAGGCTTACCGCGTGGATGGAACACACTACTACATATGTATGCGGATACCGTGTCTGTTGGGGTTTGCAGTCCGTCCATGTTATTGGGCGTGAAGTCCGGAGACGCGCAGGGAAAGGTAGATACCCATTGTCGTTCGTAGCTCCCGAGGGTTGATGATTTGAGAAAACAGCCATAATAGCTAGAATAAATCCTCGACAAATCTCGTATTATACCTTTAACCTCCCTCGTTGATGAGGTTAAAGTTGTGCAGCATCCCTCAGGAGGAGTCGTTCCAAGAAGATAATACCCCGCCAACGGCGTGTCGTCATGCTGACTAACCTGAGGCAACAAGGACTGGAGGGACAAGGAGGGGAGCTCTTCTCCAAATTTGGAAAGAATCGCACAGTGCGTGTTATTGTGGATCAAAATTCAGTTGGGAATGACGCAAAAGAGCGGGGAGCGTTGGATCGATGGTTGGGACTGTCTGGTTCTCCTTGCCTGCCACTGTTTCCGCGAGCCGAGCCAAGGACCTATGGCGGCGTCATGCTGAGCATGTGCGTTTCTGATCGCTGTATCTGACGCTGGATATTACTAGATAGAAAAAAAAAAAAAA
>HF970769.1:214205-224756 GCA_000604205.2 Neurospora africana FGSC 1740
CAAGCCGCATTGCCCCAGGTACGTACGTCCCTAGCGCTTTCATGTTTGTTGATTCTTTCTGTTCTCCGCTCCCCATGCAAACCTCCAAACAAAATGTGCAATTGACCATTGCCTGCAGCATCGACACCGTCATTGAGTTTTCTTACTCGCGCATGCACGGCACTGTTACTCGCGACTCGTTCCGCGGTGCGCTCCCGACCCCATATTCGTTACCCTTATTATTAGCCCGGCCTGGCCGTGTTGGCATCCGCCAGGTTTGGAGTAGTCGCCGCCGCCACCACCATTTATCCTTGTGTATACTTGGGATATCCAGCAGAGCTATCAGTCTGCACGCCTCGCCCGCCATACCATCAAACACGGGCGCTGATGGACTCAACCCACGGTACGCTCCTTTAAGTCTTCTGCCGTCTTCTGTTCCCCCATTCACAACCTTGTCATCTTTCCTTCTTGCCCCTCCCTTGGTCCCCTATGTATCCGGGCGCATACTTGTTACACGACATACCATAGCGGTATGCTTACTGCTTGTACAGACCCTCTTGCCCTCACGAAGGCGAAGAAGCGGCCTCGCTCTCAAGGCTCAATAGCTTCCATTCACAGCGCCGCTACACAACCAAATCTCGACCACGCGTTTACTGACGTGCCCGAAGTTTACCAATCCCAATGGATTCCGAACGATCACAGCCGAACCCGAGAACTTGGCCACCCGACCGCCCAGATGATACAAGACGACATGGTGCTGGCCTCCCAGTTGCACACTAGCCGCGAGTTCGCCATGGATTCACAGGTCAACGCTTCGATGCAGAACGTTCAATATCATGGCAGCCACAGCATGAGCCGCCAGTCTTTGTCCGCCGACTCCTTTGCCGGAAACACCAGTTTTGTGGAGGACAGTCAGATGGCGGACCATGACGGCAACAACGACCACGGCTCCTATGTTGGAATGACATCGCAATCTAAGGGGGGGTCACGTTCGAGTGCAAACAACGAAGTGGAAATGCGTCAGCTATATGTCGCCAACAGACACAGGAATCTTCAGGAGGTTGCAGAGGAGCTGCACGGCAACGAGCGCGGTCCCAATTCAGAACGAACCCGCCAGGTTTTCGCAATGCTTTGGTACGTTGGACACATGGGTGCTTCTGTCGAGATTGTGGGCTAACAATACGACAGGATCAGCCAAGTCTGCTCAAAGGGCAAGGGATCGGTACCTAGAGGGAGAGTTTACGCCAACTATGCCTCTAGGTGTGCCACCGAGAGGATAACAGTCCTGAATCCTGCCAGTTTTGGAAAGCTTGTCCGGGTTCTTTTTCCAGGACTGAAAACTCGTCGCCTTGGTGTTAGGGGAGAGTCAAAATATCATTACGTGAACTTTCAGCTTCGAGAAGACCAGCCTGATGTGCGAGATGTCTCGACTCAACCCCAGGTTTCCCCAGCGGAAGAGCAGTCGTTCTCCCAAACTTTCAAGTGAGCAGCGACACCTGTATTTGAACGCCTTTTATCCTTGCTAATTCTCTAGTAGCACGGCACCGGACAATACAAGAACAACCGAACGCCCTGTACTCCCCACGCCTGACCTGGGCCAGCAACCGGAGACCCGGGTGAGGCGGCCGCAAGAATATGTTCACAGCCTATACAACCAAGTCCAGGTAGCCAACATTGACCAGCTTAGCATGACGGCAACCAAGACAGTACAGAAGCTTTGTTTTGCCGCGGAAGCCGAGGAGACATTCCAGCAGTCCGACCCTCTTGTCCTACCACGGATCGAGCCATTTCTACCCAAAAATACCGATCCAGACGCTGCCAAGTCGCTGGCTGCGCTCTACAGGTCACATTGTACGTCTCTGGTGGAATGCATCCGGTATTGTAAAGAGAAGACTTTCTTCCATCTCTACACCTCATTCCAGGGCACTCTCACAATGCCGGTCCAGAAGCTATTCAGCAACCCAGCTGTTGCACCTTGGATAGAGGAGTGCGACTTTGTTCTCTACCAGCGCATGATGCGCATTGTCTCGAGCCTGGTCCTCCAGGTGGTTCCCAAGACGGTGCTCGATACGTTGAGGAACATAGCAGACAAGCTCGTCCCACACATTCGCGATTCCTTTCAAGGACAACCTCCTCACGTTCTCAAGGCCAAAGAAGCACCAGCAACTCTATTCGCAGGCTTACTGGATAGGGTGCTACGTGTCAACCTTACCGCTCATGCTGCCGCCAACATGCTGTCAAACCCAGCAAACCGCGACCTCATGTACGTGGAGTGGATAAATATAATCAACCTAAGAAAGGTTGCCGAGAGTGTTCCGTCGAGGGGAATGGATGATGTTGTGAATCTCCTTCTCAAAGAGATGCGTGACCTCTTAGACCCGGTCAATATTCCATGGGAAATCGAAGGCCTGACGTTACACGGAGAGATGGCAATACGGAATGGTCGGCAACCCCAGGCAGGAAACCCTGAGGAATCCACGGCCTCGAACGTTTTGGATCGGTGGGTGAGCTTTCTTCGCTCCCTACCTTCGCACTTCCCCTACGCATCACATACCGATATTGTCTGGTGTGTTCAGCGATTAGGCACAGCCGTAATGAGGGATATTACCCTGGGGCAAGGCAAGAGTTTTGGCTCTTGGTGGGTCACCAAGTGTTTTATTGATGAGATGGTTCTCTTTGTGGCAGAATACGGCGGATTTCTTAAGCAAAAGTCGACACATGAGTATACACCCCTGGTTTCACAGCAACAGGGCGCAAGCAACGAGGCAAGCAACGAGGCATCCAGATATAGGAGTGGAAGCGATGATTCCAGCGCGTCTCGAATGTCCGAGTCGCAGCCAGATCGGGCTCGATTCCCGATGGCTGCATCGACGGCTACCCAGCCGTCTGTCCATGACGACAGCGGTATAGGTATTCGGACACCCGATGAAGATTCTCCGATACAGAAGTTTGGCTTCCAAACAACTACTGCGAACTCGCAAGATATTTTTGCCGGCACGGAACTGCAGGATGAGGACCATTTGGCAGATATTTAAGTGCTCGGTTGGTTACACGACGGGATAGGTTTTTGGGTTCTTGCTCGATGTTTTGTTAGGAGAGGGAGTTTAGTTGGCGGTTATACCTTGATGAATCTCTTTTTCTTCTACTCTTTACATGACGATATGAAGCAATGAGGACAGAGGCTAGGAGGTGCTGGGTTGTGCGGATAAGGCGTCATTCGCCTCATGTTCTCATCGGGCATCTGGGTTTGGTTTTCTGGATCGGGGAGTCATGGCTATACCTGGGAAAGAGGGAGTGTTTTGTTTGGGACCCGGTGTTCGACGTTCCATGTTCAATGTTACAATGTAGGGATATAGGGAACGCCAAAGCGTCGGTTTCACCAGCAAAGGATTCAAAAAGAGGAGGCGTTGTGAAGCATTTACGTGTGGAGGTGGCGGAACGGCGTCTATCCATTACGACACTCATAATGAGCATTGAATTTTTTTTTTTTTTTTTAGTTCGTACAAGATTGTTTAGTCTGTTTCTTCTTGTGTTTGGCTATATCTAGATGCATTGAAATGAGGTCGATCCCTTTCATTCTCGGAGTTTCAACGCACCGACCACTGAATCATGACGGCTTTAAACTGCTACGTTCGGTGTGGGTGAGCGGGCTTGGCGACTTCCACGTTTCCATGCTCTTGTAGCACGTGAAGGCGTTACGGAAACACTACGTTTCGGGAAGTGATCTTATAAAAAAAAAAAGCCCTCCGTCGTCAAAAAGCAGACCCTCCTCCGCCTTCTTACCATCTTACACACTACCGGGGCCATACACCTCGTATCTCATTGTCCGAGTATACCGGCAACTTCAACTCGTTCCTCTCCTGGCTGTCGCTCTGACGACCCGAGTGTTATTCCCGAGTCGAACCAATGTTGAAGACGTCAAAGACCCGGCGAATCACATCTTACAGTTATAAAGTACAGCATGGCAGTCGAAAAGGAAAGCACTTTCGAGTTTGGGGGAGCATCGTTGTATGCTAAATCGTGGGAGGTACGTATCACGCAGCTTTCAGCTTTGAGCCGCCTCAACACTCACTTACACGACAAAACGCCACACAGCCCGAAGGGCCAATCAAAGCGAAGCTCATCTTTATCCACGGTTTCAGCGACCATATCAACCGATACTACGGCTTCTTCCCGTCACTCGCAACGCGCGGCATCGCCGTTTACGGGTTTGACCAACGCGGCTGGGGACGCAGCGTCAAGAAGCCAGCCGACAGGGGCCTGACCGGGCCAACATCCAGGGTAATCGCCGACATCGTGGCCTTCATCGAGCCGCACCTATCCGATGGCCCCGGGGCGCCGCCCGTCTTCGTCATGGGCCACTCCATGGGCGGCGGCCAAGTTCTCACGCTTGCCTGCGACGAGCAGTACCAGGACCGCATCGTCAGCCGAGTGCGCGGCTGGCTGCTCGAGAGCCCCTTCATCGGGTTTGCGCCCGAGCTGAAGCCCGGTTTCATCAAGGTGTACGGCGGCCGACTCGCGGGCAAGATTTTTCCGCATCGCCAGATGGTCAACCAGATCCCGCCTGAAGACCTGTCACGCGACCCGGAGGTTCAGAAGAGCATCGCGGCGGATGAGCTGCTGCATAACACCGGGACACTGGAGGGGTTATCGGGAATGCTGGACCGCACGGATGGCTTGACGCGGGGAACAATTAGGCCGGCTGGAGGAGGGAATACTAAGATCAAGGCGATCTGGTTTGGCCATGGTTCGAGTGATAAGGCGACGGATTATAATGCCAGTAAGCGGTATTATGATCGTGTTATTGCGGGCACGGTGAAGGATAGAATGTTTAAGAGGTATGAGGGGTGGTATCATCAGTTGCATGCTGATGGGCCGTGTAGTGAGGAGTTCTATAAGGATGTTGGCGACTGGATCTTGGAGAGGAGTGAGGGTTCAGATTCGGGGAAGTTTGAGGCTAAGATTTGAGATGGCGCTTATGGGAGATGTCTTGACTTAAGGTTTCTGGGGACTACATAGCATCAGGTTGGTCAGAATCAATTACTGAACCTATCCCACAATTCGCGATGATCAAGAGCCCTGTACATATAGAGGTCATGTATTTGTAGTGTTGAGAGAAATGCTCTTGGACCGCCGTCCCAAGCACAACATTGCATCTGCACCCCACCAGTCTGCTAACATCGGGATCGCCTCGGCTGAACATTCTGAAACAGGTCGTAACTCTTCCGAATACCCCCGAGTTTGAACTGGGCTTGCCATTCAGCTCGAGCATTAGTCCTATAAAGATATGTAAAGCCCATTTTGACTTTCCCTTTTGCCTCCCCTTTTACGATCCTTTCTAATCCGACCTTGGCAGTTCGAGCTGCTGTCCACTACGGTGTGGGTGGCTTCTTGGCCACTTCCTCTGAACCCTGATGATGTCCACCATAACCGTTATCAGATCATCAGTCAAGATGACGACCCTCTTTTCCAGACCATCTGCACTTTCCCATCAACTGTGATGCTGATGGGATCTGGCCCTCCAGCATGAGGGCAACGAGCCCGAAGTGTCGAATTTGACGAACACGATGACGACGTACCACCTATCTGAACTCCCCCAAGGGGAGCCCGGAGTTTGTTAGGTCCGGGCATCACATCAATACTGCATATTCGTTGGACCGCAAGCCCCGTTGCCCAGGCAAACCGCATGCCGAGCCCCTCAGATCAAAGTCTTTCACATGTAGGGCAACGCGAGTGGAAATCAGGAATGAGGTATGAGATATGCAACGTGTGGAAATGGTTGGTTCATCTTCGCCTCTGATCGCGCCTTGAGCGCCACCTAACAAAGCGATTCACTAAGCTACCTCCATTGGTTGTTGATATCAATTGCTCCCGTCTCCTCCGCGAGGCCTCACCCAACCTCTCTTCGACGGCTTTGGTTGTCAATCGTTGATCGCCCGGCCGGCGACTTTCCAAACTCTGCCCTGTTACTAGTGTACAGGCGACAACTGGCTAAGCCCCCCCTGTAACTAACAAGACTCCCATCTCAAGCACAACAAGACTTGGTTGTGGCCTCCTGCGATTTCCCACTTACGGGTATCAATTGACCGCCGTCTCCTACAACCTTCGAGGTTCAGCCCTTTATCCTATACTTTACCTCCTGCAACCTTTGCGATTCGTTGCCCCTCACTTGTTAATACCTCTACCGCGCGCCCTACGTCCTCCAACGTATTAAACCTTTTTCGAGTTTAGCAAGTCGCGATCTGGTCGAAACGGTACCTTATTTCCACCATGGAGCCCGATCTTTCGCACAGCATTTCGCATCACCCGCACGCCTTCAAAACACAATCTCAGTCGGCCAGCTCGATATCGCTCCCGCATACACATTCCCATCATCGACATCATCACCATAATCATCAGCATCAGATGGGCGGCTCTGGAGCAGCAGCCAGTAGTACCGGATGTGAAGCTACGGATGGAGACGACCACGGCGTAACCAGGCACCGCGACGTCGAAGTGGAGAGCCAGCGAACCGGTCGCCTCCCGCTCGTCAGCGCCGAGCACGATCCCTACGGACTATCGCAGCGATACAAGACCCCCTCGGAGCTAGCGGCCATCAAAGCAAACACGTCTAGGAAGCGCGATGCCGCTCGGCCCGACTCCGATTCCGCGGGCGTTGCTAGCACGGGCACGGGTGGGGCTTCAGGGTTCGGGTCCGGCTCCAAGGGGCACGGATACGGGTCAAAGTGGAGACCGCCCATCGGCCGCTCCGCTTTGCAAGCCCGCCGCGTCCGGGGCTTCTACGAGGCCCAGAACGAGACCATCGAGCGCATGCTCAAGAGCGTGGAAGAGCATGTTGCCGAGGCGCGCCAGGAGCAGGGAGACGACCACCTGAAGTTCCAGATCGCAGTCTGGGGCTCGCTGGTCGCCAACATCATCCTGACGGTGCTCCAACTCTACGCAGCCATCTCTTCGGGTTCGCTCTCGCTCTTCACCACCATGGCGGACGCCATCTTCGACCCGCTCAGCAACGTGACTTTGATCCTGACCAACCGGGCCGTGAAACGGGTCGACCCTGCCCGTTTCCCCTCGGGCAAGGCCCGGCTCGAGACGGTCGGCAACATCACCTTTTGCTTTATCATGACGGCCGTCTCGGTCGTGCTCATTGCTTTCAGCGCGCAGGACCTGGCGAAGCACGACAAGCAGGCGGGCACCAAGGATTTTCATCTGCCCTCGGTCATCGCCGTGTGCGTTGCCTTCGCCACCAAGTTCTCGCTCTTTTTGTATACCTGGTCGCTGAAGGACAAGTACAGCCAGGTGCGCATCCTCTGGCAGGACCATCGCAACGACCTGCTCGTCAACGGCTTTGGTATCCTCACCTCGGTCGGCGGCGCCAAGCTGGTGTGGTGGCTCGACCCGGCGGGCGCCATCTTTTTGAGCGTGATCATCACGGCCATCTGGCTGCGCACCGCGTTTACCGAGTTCTTGTTGTTGGTGGGCGTTACGGCCAGCGTGGAGATCCAGCAGCTGATTACCTATGTGTGCGTCACGCACTCGCCCTTAATCAAGCAGATCGATACCGTGAGGGCATACCACTCGGGCCCGAGGCTGATTGCGGAGGTGGACGTAGTCATGGACCCGGACGCAAGCCTGATGGAGACGCATGATGTGGCGGAGGAGTTGCAGATGAAGCTGGAGAGCTTGCCGGATGTGGAGAGGGCGTATGTCCATGTTGATTACGAGACTACGCACAAGCCGGAGCATGCTTACAAGAAGGATTTATAGGTGTTTGGTTTGTAGGTATGAAGGTGAGCTTGGGCACAGCTGTTTGTTGTTCATAGAGATGAAGAGCGTGGCGATGAGCACGTCGGGCTACTTTAACGATCCTCGACATATATTGTCTGATAAATATCATGGATAATTGTGTATTGCTGCTTGTCTAAATACCATCTCCTCACCTCTAAAAACTTCACGACTGCTGCCAAGTGTCCTTCAATGACCACAATGCGATCTGCCTGTGTTGTTTTCAGACCTTCATCTCGTCAAACTACACATATGATGCCTGCGCATTGAAGCCACGGTAAAGCAAGACCGTGAGGGACACTTGCTGTGAGTTGTTTCCGGAACGACTCGAGTTTCACAAGCATTCTCGACAGCCGCTTTCTTCTCTCGCCAATTTCGTTCTTCGACCTACCGCTGTGAAACCGGAACAGTTCTGTTCTCCTGTCACATCTCAGTCTCATGCGCTCATGGAAGGAGTGTAGGACGGCATCAAGTCCTGAGCTGTAATCGTTCGCAACGTATGTCGTCTTTGCGCGCCTCTCCTTGCGAATCGTCGTTGGTTGTTAGTTAAGGGCCATGGCTCGTCGGCCCGTTGGATGCCCTGATTGTGAACGAAAATCGAAAGAGATGAAGACTGTGCCTGCGAGTAAGATGGCTCAGCCATAACGACACGAGCTGTTGCACAAAGATTTATACGACATCATCTCATTCGTATATCAAAAAAGGTTGTCGTCGTATCTGGACATGCAGAGTGAGTTGGTCAATGTTCCAGAGCTTCTCCTCCTTCTGGATAAGGAGAAAAGCTTTGGGTTAGGCCATTCCTCCTCATAAGGCTCGGGATCTAATTCAATGAGTCTCGATGGTGTAGATCAAATGTTGATTGTAACCAGCCATTGAGAGGCTCGTCGAGAATGCATGAGTAGATCGGACTTGGAAGGGAAGCTGTCTAGGTATGTGTGGTCCCTTGAGCGTAACCCTACCTGCCTTAAAAACAGGATTCTGTTCATGTGGGAGCGAGTAGGTTTCTCAAGTGTTAATAAGTCGTACCCAATCATGAAGCTGCTGGCGAGCGCTAGGCAGGCACAAAAAGAGCCCTGGCTTGGTGGTGCGGGGCATCAGATGTGAGCTGACGCGGGGTAGCTTCATGTACGACACCGTAGGACAAATAAGTGTCAGCGATGGGTCGACCCTATCGAGTGGAGGCAAAAAAAGAGAACTGTTATCGACGTCCTGTTAGACCCGTGTAACGAAAGAGAGTCTATACCACTGTAATATGTCAGAAAAAAATTAGTGATTGGGCGGTATCAGGCAGGCTCGCAGCTTGACGGCTTTCACCTTACTGGGCAAGCTGGGCTATGAGTGGCAACAGAAGACAGAAGCGGTCTGAAATTGGCACCCCAAGATGCTGAATAGTGATGAAGAAAAATAGCCGATCAGAAAGGGCGAAGACTCTGATTTGAAGGACTCTTCAAGGGTAATACTGCATGATGCAAGTCCCTGTCGCTCCCCAGAAGCAAGATGCAAGCCACTTCCCTTCCAGAGATGGTGGATGTACACTATTACCAGAAGCGAGACATTCACAACGGCTCTTGGCATCCAATTGTGTCGAACTGTGTTCTTCCTATCATACTTGTTCACGGAAGAGCTGACGACTGCCGATATCGAGACGGGAGGTCGTTGCGTTGCCCTTAATGCTTTGGGCCACAGTCAACATGCATTGATGCCGTGAGGCTCAGGGTCCTCAGCCTGTCGGAGCATCGGGAGCTCTCGCTGATAGGTTTTATCTGATATGATATCGATGGGAGTCATAGCCGAGCGGTCGTCTCTTTGCCTAAAGGTTCACAGCCCGGACCGTTTTCATCGATATCGGCCGTTGTTCCATTCAATTTTTCGCCGGAATTATGGGCCCGCTTTGAATGGAGCCCTCGCGCTGCGACTGGGACGCAATTGAGGCCGCAGCAGGATGCAATGGCATTGAAGCGACGGAGGGGATGCCATCATGCTATCACAAGCCAGGGAAAGGAGGGGAAGCGGAGGCGGTATCAAGATTCTCGTCCGGGTGGTTGGAACGAGAAAAGAAGCCCAAGGAAACCCTTGCAAGTAGGTGACTCCAAGTCGTTCAGTTGCTGAAGAGTCCACTTCTCATCCCAATGCGCACTGTGACCGGGGGCAGCCTAACCGGGTCCTGGTTCGGGCAGCGCTGGGCAAGCGGCCCCTCAGCATGAATGTTCCAACGGGAATATTGCCCCGCCTGATGATGGCATCGAGTGCGCAATGTACTGTGTACGTCGGTACCTGCTTCGGTCACGGTTTGTCCAGCGCTTCCACTTCCCGCCTTTCCACCAGCCAGACGAGATGGATGGTGGAATCCAAGCTCCCCAGTCGTCAGATCACCATGTTTGGGGCTCTTTCGTCTGTGCCTTACTCCCACCTACCTCTTCGACCATCTCGGCAATCCCAGACTAACCTTGCAACTTCTGGACCTTGCCACACTGCAGCCTCCTTGACTGACTTCAATAGGTATCTTCTGTATCATAGTCTTGTCGCCAAGTTTATTTACTTATAACACCGCTTTGGCTTGCTCTCCCCACTTGTGTGATTGCTCCTTCTCTTCTTCTCAGCAAGTACCAAGCAAGCACCAAGCAAACCTTTGAACATCTGCTATCTTTTTGCTATTCTCCCGCCCTCAAAATCCAACGGTCGCAGCTCGAACTTTGTGATTGTCAAAATGGCGATCACTAAAGGAGAGGATGTGTATGCTAGTGTAAGACTTCTCCTTGTGATACATACCATTTCCCCCCCCCCCTTCCG
>HF970772.1:19466-37318 GCA_000604205.2 Neurospora africana FGSC 1740
ACCCGTGACTTCGCGCCTGTGCAAAGGACTTGGACCCGCCGGAGTTCAGGTGCTCACCGTGGGTCATCCTTACCTCTATGGGCGCACGGTGCACAATGAGGCAGGTGCACAGCGCGTTGCCCAGTTGTGTCTCTCCCTGCCAAACGCGTCTTCCCAACGTTCCCCTCCTTTCTCCTCTTCTCTTCTTTCAACCAGCAAAGACAACACCTTCGACCTCCAACGCCCAACCATATTGATCCTCGCAATGCCCGAATGGGCCCAAACACAAGTCGGTCTCTGTTTCGGTCTGTGGAAACCCACCTTAAATACAGTCAGAAGTCAAACCTGTCGAGATACACAGTCAAAACGCGCTGGCCCGGACGACGACGACAGCCATTCCCATTGAGTCTTTCAGCCCTCTCTCGGAGCACGACGCCTCCCCCACAGTTCTCCGATTCCAGTTTTCCTGTAAAGGGATGTCCTTCGTGGCCGCTCGGGTGTTCGGTTCTTCCGCAGTACGTCGCAGCTTCGAGTCCTGTATCAGGAGCCTTCTCAAGCTTGCCGCGCATGGGATTGCTGCGGATTCGGGAATTTCCCCACCTTTCCGGCGCCCAGAGTGAGCTGGTCTCGGAACTTAACCCTACGTATACACTGGTTACACATCCAAGTCTTGCGCGCTCCGGCAGTCAAATCTACCCTTGGCCTTCTACGTCTGCGTCATCGTGGTGTTTGCTTTCGGGGTCTATGGCGCCGCTGAAAAGTTGCGTCCTCTAGGCTCTTGGTATTCTACTGGGTGGCAAGGGCTGACCGGCAAGGAGAGAAGTTTCTAGTTATCTTGCGCCACTTCGGTGCGCAGATGGGCGAGGTGTCCGGTCCTATGAGTCAAAAGCTGGTAAGAACCTCTGGCCTGAGGTCGCTCGTCAGGACTGGACCACTGGACGCAGTACTCTGGTCACCATAGCGGGTTGTTCTGCAGATGTCCTGTGGCTAGGTATACCGCGTTGGGGTAGGATACATTTGGGTGCCCTGCCATGCCTGTCATCCAGAAGTTCTTTCTGGCTCTGACTCTTGGGGCTTTGCGTTCGCAACGCATGTCCTGTGGAGTGACGAGGGGAGAGCGGAGATATGGCTACATACGATCGTATCCCTCATTTCATATTTCGCATCTTCAGCTTGCCTCGCCTGAATCACTGCACTTGTGTGGTGAGCGGGGGCTGTGTGACTACAACGGAAATGTTGGGAAGGATTCTCTCCACGCCTGTCTGTCGCGCTCTCTGCACCCTCAGATCTCTCTTGTATCGCATGCGCAGGAGCGGATACCCACTTGTACGCCTTCCTCCCGGATAACCTCCACCGACTCTGTGGAACCGCGTTCGGCAACATACCGTCAACGTGTCATTGGCTTTTGTGTCAGTGAGATTCCCGGCCAGGCGCATTAACCGATTTGCACGTATGGCTTCGTCCTACGTCGCGAATAGGACGCCAGAACCACGTTTGTACACATCTTTGATCCGAAAGGAGTGAAGCTCTGTGACAGACACCTTCCTTTCGACTGGAGTGCGCTGAAAAGTTCACTTCCGGGAGAAAGATGATAGCACGGTTTTTGAGGACGCATTTTGTCCGTGCGGTAATGCCCTCCTTTACACTTTCCCGGCTGGTGCGGGAGTGTGGAGAGGAAACAAAAGCTAGTCTCAGTTGGCAGTGCTCTACACACGGAAAGACTCATGGGACGGCTATCTCGACGATCCGGCTATCGATTTGGCTGCCGACACTTGACGACTGCTATGTTAATGACGGTGCGGTTTCTTTTGGAGGGCTGGACAAGTCCGCCATGGCTTGCTGATTTGGACTGTGAGAGTGGTGGCTGGGTGTCTCAAGTATCCTCTGGGGGTGTACGTGTCCGTGTCCGTTCCGGGGGAAGAAGAGTGTCTTTGGGCCAGACTCGTTGAGAACCAATGCTTTTGCAGCCCCTGGATTTCGGAGGATGGTAGTTGTGGATTTCTAGGAAAGAGAACCAGATGCCAGGACCCGTCTCGAGTTGGAGTCAAAGTTTCGTACTTGTCTGGCCTTCGGATCCCCTCTTTCTTGGTCTTCATTTCTGGCCTGATCTGTGTCCTTGCGGAGGCTAGCTTTGCTGTTTGGAGTTTTGGTTCTTTAGGATAGGGGACTGGCTTCTTGGGAGGTGGTCCCTGGTTGTTCCTCGTTCCTGAAAGATGGCGGGAGGAACAACCCCTCTGCATTTTTTGAGGATAAGTCTCCCTCCACTTCCAAGCTCTGGTTTTCGGTTGCCATTTACATGGTCCGATACTGACGTTGAAGTATAGGTATCCTAGACTCAAATCCGTAGGGGCGTGACCGGTGCCGACGCGGTATTGCCAAATTGGTAAGTCTTTTTCTTCCCATCCGCACCGTGATTTTCAACAAACGTCTGCGCGACACCGTGCGATATTGAGCTGCGATGTGCGGGCTGTCCTCCGGTGTTTTGGAGGAATGCCGGACGTTTCGATATTTTCCGGGATCTCAGATATCACGGCCGTAAGAGTCGATCGGTAGGTAAGGTTTGTATTCCCACTACCGGTGTGGCGTAGCGTAGTAGCCTTGCTTGCTTGCCTACGGAGCATCTTTGGTGTATCTCGGTGCCGGTTGTATTATCACATCATTCTCAAAATGCTGTTTTGCCTTTGTCCCCGAAGTCTCCATGATTGTCCATGTCGGAGACGGTCCAGGGAGATGATAATCGTTCGATGTTTCACCCAACGGTCCCATTGGGAAGGGAGGGAAAACGCCATGCCGTTACATCCTTGTAGGGATGTTTGGTGGGGGTACCGGGGGGTGACTGGGCTCATCGAGGTCACCGTGTTCCCATTCCGCACATGTCTACGGTTTGATATGCTGCTTTGATGACACGGTTTGAAAAGATGAAGCCCGAACTGAACATGGAAGCTTCCGTGCCTCGTGTTCAGACTGCATTAACCCACCAACTCCATTGACGTCGGGCCAGCGAAGCTACGAAACAGCGAGACTACCTAGGTTCGGCGAATGTCCTAAAGCTACCATGTAATTCTCAGCTGATTCCAATGGGGACTTTTCTCGCTTTCTTCCAAGCTTCCAAGCCACACATGCTAACATCGGAAAATGCCGAAATCGTTCCCCTTTCCCATTTTGTTTAGCTTCCTCCGTCGACATTGCTCCACTTCGCACTGCTATTTTAAGCAAACAACGCTAAGTTTTAGTGCTCAAACAGTGTTACATGATTCCAACGGTTCTCTTTCTCGGCGGAGTTTCCGATCTATTACGTCCCGACCTAGTTCGCATACGAATGCCGGACGCCAAACGGTCTGATCTTCTTTAGTTTCGTTTCAAGAGTGCCGTTCAGTTATGGATGGGTTCATGCGACAGACAGGTGGCCGTGCGTACGCGTATGATAGTAGATGAGCGTGAACTGTGGGGAGCTGACGGTGATGATGGTTAGCATAAGATGGCTTGTTTGAACAGTTTTCCATTTCGTTTGGCTCGTCTTTTCTACGTTGAAGATTCGGTTGTCACGAGATGACTTCTTTCAACTTCATTTCATAGACCAAAAGGGTTAACACTGCATCTTTACGAGGTACGCTTGAACCGGCACGTATATAGTATCAGTGACGAAACCCGAGCATGACGATCAACGATCATGGTCAACGGCCTGTGAAGAGAAAGTGTGAACTTCAAACTTGCAAATCTCTTTCGGGTCGAAGACTTGGAGTTGTGGTGAAATCGGGGAAGCTCTGCGTTCCAGTCCAGTTCTTCACGATTCACGTTCGAGAATTAAAGATGTTCATTTTTTGTGATGCGGCTTTGGAGCTTTGTGAAGGACGATTGGTAAGTGTTCGTGATTATTATCACTTAGACATCAGACTTCAGCCTGGTATCGTACCTATGTAGGAATCCTAGATTAACATTGTTTGGTGGGAATGCTTTTCGCCAACACAAATCATCTAGTACTGTGACTAAAGCAAGACGGATTGTCGAGAAAAATGTCCAGAAAGATGTTTCGCGTTGTACATCGTTCCTTCGCAACGGCATCGCCAACGGCTACTGGGGGCAACGACGGCCAACGGGCACTCCTTCGGCACCTACTCTTTCTTGTCCAGTGCTGCAACGGATATAACAAGGGCACGACAAGGCACGGATCGGTTGATATTCACAAAACACGAATGTGGAAGGAATTTGATCGGCACAATCGGCACAACGGCACAAGACGGGACGGGACGGTGCCGAACTCATTATCGGGAAGGATTGTTGGATTTCTTCTCTTCCTCTTCCTTTCACACCGGCTTTTTTAAATGGTCTCCAAAATACTTTGAGATTAATCAAGCAGAACAATGGGAAACTGAAAAGGAGGACTCGGGAGCAGTGAGACACGTCAGTCAGTCAGCACTCAACTACTGTCTGTGTAGCTTGAGGTTCCTTACCAAGAACATCTAGTATTTGGTACGCACTGTGTTCGTAGCAGGTCTAAGTTCGAAGTGTCGCTTGTCGATCTTGGCCGTTGGATCCAACGTCGTCCCCGTCTTCCTCTGTTTTGGTTCTTTTGTTCTTTTCTTTCTCCGTCAATTGTTCCTTTCCCGTGTGCATACGTACTAGGTCCGTTCGTTGCAGCTTCTACCTGTAGTATAGAGGTACTGAAACAGTTTACCAATCACCAACCGTTGGCGACCATCATGTATGCCGCAGTTCCTTGTTTCATGCCCCTCACTTATGGGTTTCCACTGTGATCTCCTCCGTACGTGGTTTAGAAGTTTGTGACACCTTCCAGATGTAACTCGTCTATCACGAGCCGGCATGAGGACGATCAAAGACATGTGAATGAGATAATGCAAGAAAGAAAGCACAAGCGAGCTCTTCGAGGATCAGAAGCGAACTCCCTTGTGTACGAAACACGCACATCGTATCTGTCAATGCGGGCAACAGCGTTACACCCGCGAAGAAACTCCATCGTGCTTGATTCGGTAATCGGCCATCGGAGAACAAACAAGCAGGGGGGGTAGTCCACCGGTACGTACGCAACAGTTTGTGCTATAGCGAAACATTGGATGTAGGTGCGTTAACATGGGATGTTTGGGTATGTCTGTGGTAACGAACATGTGGTTTTATGTAGGTGTGGGTGGTATTCTAGACGCCGGTCCTGTTTCCCGGTGAATCCGCTCCTTGTCGAGTTCATGCGTTGTCGTTCTTAAGGTATGCCATAACGGCTAGGTAGTAGTCATAAATGGTCAGTTATAAGGTGAGAGAATGAAGTGGGTAAACCGCGTGGTCGATCATTGGAGAGTTAGTGGCTGGGAAGCTTCTGATGGTGCTGCATGCATTCGTGGCATGGTTCGGTGAGCAATTTATTTATTTCACAGGATAGCAATACAATTTAACTGAGATGATGATTCCGTGTGCTGCTGCTAAAAGAGAAATGCAATCAAGATAAAACCCAGTGTCTTAGGAAGCTCCGTATTTATGGGGGGTATCAAAACAGCAATCTCATGGCGCCTAAAACACGCCGGTATCCAAGTCCTTCCTTCCCCCCCTTCAAGAAAATCATTCGAGCCAATGTCTTCCCGTGTCGAATCTCCAGCACAAAGGTAACCCGTAAAACGTGATAACTCATGGATATTTCTGTCGATCTTTGCGTTTCTGCGTATTGGTGTATGCCTCCTCTCCCTGTCTAACCCATTCGGTGAAGGCCTGTCGTGCTCATGACAGGCCGAGGTGTGTCGGTTGTCGTCATTGTTGTAGGATAGACCTCGGGCGGAGACCCTCTAAATGCCGGAGTGAAATCACCAAGGCTGGTGGTCGAGCTGTTGTTACCGCCCATAGATGGATTGCCGGTCTTGAATGTTGGCTCGAATCCAGTAAAGACAGGAGGGGCAACCCAAGCTGATTCGTAGGACAGCATGCCATCTAGCGCCCGAGGTACGCGAATCTCGAATCGTGTTGCCGATGGGACGACTCCCGATTCTTCTCCTCGTCCCATGGCCTTTCAGGAGGTTAGCATATGTGGTACCGTATAGGGAAAAAAAAATGCTTGATCTTACCAGGCAAGTAGCACAAGCAGCGTAGTTGACCCAGACCCAATTCATGCAGTTGTAAGTGTAAAAGTGCTTGCACCGATACTTGTAGAAACCGCCACCTTGACCGCCGCCGTTGCTCATTATGGCTAGTGTTGTGGTGGGATTTTAAAAAGGTATGTCTGCAGAAGAATGCTGGTGGAATGTGGAGGTAAGATATGTCAAGCTGTTGAATTGTTTGGGGTGTATGTGATGATACTCTGCAAAAGAAAAAGCAAAGAAAACAAGAAAACCAGACCACTTATATATACATAATGGGCGGCCCCAGAACGATGGCTGCTACGTATGGACATAGGATATCGGGCCATTCCACATGGCGACGTGAACAAGGGCCCTCGGAGACGTGCCGACGGGTGTCCGACCCTGACAAGGCATGACAAGGGTAACGAGGTCGAGCCTCATAGACACCGGGCTGTTTGCTGTCAAAGGATCTAAATGCCTATCACCTTGACAGGTCTCAGTATCGTTAAAATGATGGATACGGAGTCATGGTCAAGTTCCACGCTTGGGTGAGTAGCCTCTCTGGCTGCCGTCTCACGACTCTGGGTCATGGGTACGGTGCATTATGATACTGTAGACGGGATATGAAGTGGAGATATGGACAAGCCAAGAAGAAGAAGACGTACATATGCAGTTTCCAGAACCTCTTGACGGGAATTCTGGGTCCATTAATTACAAGGGGAGACTGATACCCCAGGCTAGCCTGTTTGATCGTGACCATTGGTCCCAACCTTGGCCAATGCCAAATACGGATGAAACAAAGATTTGGCCGAAGACAAAAGATATTGTCAGTGATAGCCAATGAAGCTCGGCAGGAATACGAGCGGTGTCTGTGATGGTGAATGAATGGATGATGCCATGGGAAGAAAGTCAAGCAGGGAGAAAGAAAGATACTCTAGTGAGTGCACAGAGAGGTGTTTGGATATAACAATGGAACCGTGACATGAAAGCGTCACATCGAAACCCCCACCGTGGCACCTTGATGGGCTGCTGCTTTTGAAGTGGCGCGATACGTCGATAGACGATGCTGATGATGAGTGGCGGCGGTGGAAGCCACCTCTCCAACCATCAGTCCCAATCCTGCAATTCTGATGCATGATAGACGTGGTGGGGATGTGAGGGAGACGGGCCGGGGAGACAATCACGCAGTACGCGATGTTGTACGACAAGACAAGTAGAGTGCATGCGGGCCGTAACGGGACTCTCATACACTCATTCGTGTTGAGGCTGAGATGTTGGATCCAATGGGGAAATTTGGAATGCTGGTTGGCGGCATGTGGGACATGTTTCAATCCAAAAGGAATTCAACCTTCCCCGCTGAGGATTAGCGACGGGGACTCTCGATCCGGGTCTCAATTGGTTCAAGGTTAAGCTAAGCCAGGAACAGGTACCAAGCCAGCTAAATTGTTAAGGAATTCCCCTTTTTGTTTCCATGGTCTAAACCACCACCTCGATTTGGAAACTTCTCCTTCTTCCATCTCCATATTCATCTTCGCCGTCGTTGTGCTGGATTCCATCACACTCACGATCAGCCGTTGCCATCTCCTGCCAAAGAGACCACTCATTTCGCACTCGCATTCACACAGTATAACTGGGCTGTGGTTGTGAAATCGTATCATTGACGAGCACTATGCACTATTCCGGACACGCTATCCCTTTAAGTGGTGACGGCTTTTTGCTTGCCTTCTAGAAGCTGATGTGTTACACAGCATAGTCTCTACCCCTTCTTTCACATTTACATGTGCGCGATGAAGACACGACGGAGAGCAACCCAGAGCATAACTGAGCAATAGATTGCTATCTCCTGACATCGAGCGACTGAAAGCATTGTTCATTATGATGGCGTCTCCGACTCTCCCGCCAAAGGCATGGGATGCTATCGCAGAGCTCACCAGCCGTTGGCATAGAACGGCGACCTGCTCATCGTGGCAAATTCGTTACTTGCCTTTTCCCGCAACGACAATAACGAATAGACCTTATGATGCCATTGTCTAATAAGGCTCCCACTTCCAACAATCGCCATCATATATGTCCGGTAAAACTTGTATTGTACTACTTGAACATCACCCCACCCTCATCGCTTCGTTCAAGTCTACATATGCCTGAAACCTCCGTGAGCCGAGAGGAAGGGTTTTAACTTCTGCATGCGAGGATCTTTTTTGGCATCCAGATATCAAGCTCTACTACTGCTTCGGCAAAGCCGCATACAGTATGGCGGACATGCACATATTGAAGCTGCACGCCATCACTGCAGCTGTCAGGCAGAGACAACGAATAGGGGCATTAACTGCGAGCAGCCGATAGATGGCAAGGAGCAGCGATATTTCCCCGCAACGTTCAAACCGCAAAAATCCAGCGCTTCTACTCGATTCAAGTAACTAGGTATGTGTTACATAGCATCAACCTCTCCTGTCGTTGGAGTAACAAGTATTTGCCGACCTTAAGGGTTAGGGTTACTGGAGGCGTTGAAGCTCGACTTGTTCTCGTGTAAAGCTTTCCCGGTCTTGGCATCGTGACCGCGCGTTTCGATGTTCAATTGCTTCGTCCAAGACGCGTCTCGCCTGGCAACCACAAAGTCGCCGCCCTGCTTCAGCACGGCAACATCAACAGCTACATCATCCATTTGTCTTATGATATCTCCATCGATAAACTGCCCAGAAATGGCTCCCATGAGGGAGATCGCCGCTTCGGATGATGAGGAAAGCGATTTCGACCATATCAACGATGCCATTGACGAGATCCAAGACGCGCCCGCGCCCGCGAGTGTGCAGCACAACGAAGCCCAGGAAGGACACCAAAGTTACCATGATGTTAGCAACGTCTCGACGGACCTGTCCTTCTTCCAGCGCGTCTATGACGAACAAAAAGCCGTTGCAAGCGCAGGAACCTACATCGGCACCAACATCACAACACAGCCCGCTCAAAAGAGCGACCAATCCTCCTCGATAACCGACCCCGTACCCGCTAGCCGTCGACCGCTAGAAAGAAAGATAGGCGATAACATCATCGATTTGACCGAGCTTACCCAGGTCACCACTCCTAGAAAAAGCGGCGACGGGAAAGAAAAGACCAGCGAAGGTGTGACCACGGGCGGTGCACTACAAGCATCCGACTCGGTAAAACAGGCGGTACAAACATACGGCAAGCGAAAGCAAGCCGAGGACGCACAACCAAGCCCCGAACAAAAGGAAGAGATACCGCGACAATCAATTGTGCGAATCGACCCCTACGAGTTCCCCGACGACGGAGACGATGACTATACAATCCCTTCATTCCCCAAGAAAAAGACAAAGGCAACGGCGAAACATGCTTCGCCAATCTCAGCCAACAGTCTCCCTGTGGCACCTCCAAATGCGACACCTGATCACGATGACATCAGCTTCATCCCACTACCCCCGTCCGAAGATGCGTCTTCTTCCGTGTCCCAGCTCCGTAGCTACCAGAAACCAATATCCAGCGAAGAGAATGTCTCGACAAGCAGCTTGTCTGCCACGGCGCCCCAGCGCTTATACATTGCTCCGAGTACCCTCACGGCCAGTCAGAAGGAAGAATACAGGATAGTCAGCCTGTCCACCCAGGGAACACAAGACAACTTGGTCACACAAGAAAATATACCTCCAGAGTCTTCTTTACCTGCTGTGCCGCCATCAGATCCGTATCCACCCCAAATGTGCGGAGACGGACTACTATATGCCGGGGCCGGGACTGCGTACAAGTCGAGTGGAATGACTACTGTTGTGCCCTCTAATCTTAGCGACTTCATACGCGGCAACGGTTATGGTGCACTGGATGCCACAGCGACAGCTATGATGACTCTAACATCGGGCCTGGGATCGGGCAGTTTGGAGATGGGGACTCCGGCGAGGGTCAACACAACTTTTCCGGCGTCTTCTCCGGATATCATTGGTGGAGCATCGCCTGGAACGCGAAGAAATGGGAGGAAGAGGAAGGCTAGTCGGTTCTTTGAGGAAGATGCAACTGAGGACAGCCCCTTGACAAGTAGTCGGTTGGCAGAGATCCGGGAGATGAGTGCAGAGGACAACGCTGATTACGCTCCTGACGCAACGGATATTCATCAAGCGTCCATAATTCTCGGCAATGATCAGGTGCAGAATGAACAAATTACCGAGCAACCTACTGATGCTACTGCGCCCAGCAGTACCGTCAAAAAGAAGAGAGGACGAAAGAAGAAGGAGCCCGTCCAAATGGTTACCGAAGAAGAAATTCTTTTAGACGATAGCTTTGAAGCTACCGAGTATCAGCAACCAAAACAGGTGCCGGCAGCCCCTTTTGAGCCTGCGGAGCCTGAACAACCACCGCCAAAAAGAAGGCGTGGTCGTCCACGGAAGTATGATGTTGCCGCCACTCAAAAACCAATCAAACAACCGACTCCAGCACCCGAACCGGATGAAGGAGACGAGCTAGCTTCACCTGCACCAACAACAGGCAGGGAAAGGGGAGTTGCCAGCAACACCAACACAAGAAAACGAAAAGCGTCCGCGCCCATCGTCATAGACGACAGCGAAAGTGACGGAACCTTTTCCCATCCACCAGAAGAGATGTCAGAACCTGAAAAAGAAGCCGAAGAGGATCCAATTGAAGCAGAGCCAGAAATACCCCCAAGTGACGAGGACGAGTACGAAGAGGAAGAACTTCCCCGTAAGCATGGACGATCAGCAGCAGCAGCGGCGGTGGTGGCACCAACAAAGGGGAAAAGAGGCAGGCCACCTAAAAACAAGGTTGTGCAGGAGGTTTCAGTATCTTCGGCGAGGAAGAATTCCCGTTCAAAATCAAACCTTCAGGCGGAGTCTGAAGGTGATGGTCAAGATTATGATCCGAAAGAGAACCTAGAAGAACAAGAAGAATTAGGGGCAATGACCGAGAAGGAGAGTAACAAGGATACCCGGGAGGGAAAACCCACACATGTCCCTTCAGATACAAAATCTTCTCCATCCCCTCAACCTACTACAAATAAAGAAGATGAGGACAAGGGTAAGGACCAGGACATGAAGAAAGAGAAAGAGGTTATCAAGTCCACGAGCTTTTTTTCAACGCAGGGTAAAGTCAAGTACAGAGTGGGACTGAGCAAACGGTCGCGGGTGGCGTCGCTGCTGAAGGTGGTTCCGAGGAAGCAGTGATGACGAGAAGAGCCGATCTGCCAGTCATAAATTGCTTGATAGTATCTACTTGTATATACCACGCCGTCACATTCACAACAAACCTACACAACTTGCCAATAATGACTCATGCCAGACCTCCCTTCATCCAACTATATGTACTTATATAACCAACCATTTGAGTCCGATCACCACATATCTACCTAACACCCTACAGCATCAACATCTACATTTTACTAACCTTGAGATACTCCCCAACCTCAACCATCCCGCTAGCAACAACTGAACACCCTTCTTTCAACTCCAAAAATGTGTATCCACACCATCACCCGCACCCTCTGCCCCCTCTGCCGCCTCTCCGTCACCCTTACCCTCACCTCCGAAACCAAATGTCCCTCCGCCGCCGCCGCCCTCGACAACGCCGACAGCTTCACCCCCAAAGAACACTGTCCAAAGTGGTCGGACAGGGAAATCAAATTTCTTGGTCAGGAGCCGTGTCAGAATTGTAAGCTTCAACAAGAAAGGGTATCGAGCTTGCTGGAGGGTGAGGATGGAGGGGATGTAGGTGGAGAGGATGGGAGGATGCTGCTTCCGGACCCGAGCAGTCACAGTAGGAGGAACATTGTGGAAACGGAGAAGGAAGCAGAGGAAGAAGAACATGGCGAGGAGCAAGATACTCCAAAAAAACAACATGGACGAGAACGAGAACACGCCCTAACCTCGCGCCGCATATACAGAAAGCGGGAGGATCGTTCAGACCAAATATTGGAGCCTAGGTATGCGGACGAGGTTTTTTACGAGTAGGGCTGGGGCCTAGGCAAGTGGGGGTAGACCTGGGAATAGGGGGGAATAGATGGATGATGGATGGGAGAGAGGAAGAGGTAACAAGGATGAACCAGAATAACCATGACCTCGCGCATATTCAGAAAGCCCGGGCGGGGCGTGTACTATTGAGTATGAAGAGGAGGTTGCAGGAAGGACTGGGGCCACTTGGGCCTAAGGAGTATATAGGTAGGGAGAAGATGAGAATGAGTATCAATGGTGGAAATGAGGGAGGGACAGGGAAAGAGAAAAGAAAAGAGAATCAGAATGAATCGGAATCAGAGGTAGAGATTTTGGAGGGGATGCCGGTTGGGTGGAAGGGGAGCACAAGGGAGGAGGAGGTGAGGAACATGGTGGAGGCGGAGGAGCGAGAGTACTGGGGTAATGGGATGTAAAGACATACGATGGACTTGGGGACTTTGGTAGAGTTGATGATGAGGGGATCAAGTAGGTGGTTCAGGTCGAGTATTAATCAGATCGCTTGTCTTGTGACTGGAGCTCTAGCTTAGAATAATTCATATTATTGATTGATGATTAACAGTGAGACGGCGATTAGAATTTCCGCTATGTGTTATATGGAATGTATACACTATATAGTATGATCAATCTAACAGTCATTCACAGTTACAGCTCCACAAACAAAAAAAACTCATTCACTCTATCTATTCTATCCCATTCAAAAAAATAACCACTATCGACCAAACTAACGGATCCTCGCATCCAGTGCCATCATCTCCGCCTCATCATCCTCATCCATCTCATAATCACTAACCCTATCCCTCTCCTCCTCCAACCTTCTCCTCTCCTCCTCCTCCCTTCTCTTCCTCTCCCTTTCCTCCTCCTCCCTCGCCGTCTTCAGCTCCACAATCAAATCCTCCGCCATCTTCTCCTGATGCCTCTTGAGGTCCTTCATACCCCAAATACTCACGCCCTCCTGATCCTTGGCACTAAACGGCTGCGCCATCTGCTTCAAGAACGCCCGCGCATTGCCCACCGCCATATCCGTGCTCAGATTCGTGTTCGCGTCCAGAAGCGCCTGATTAATCCACTTGGGCAGCTGTGCGCGCTTCTTCATGAAGCGTCTGTCAGCCAGCACCATCACTCCGTAATCGTCTTTGCCGCGCAAGACGCGCCCCAGACACTGCGCGGCGTGGCGCATGGCGTCGAAAGAGAGAAAATCGTTCTCGCGGATGCGGTACGTTTCGCGTAGGAATTCCAAGCGGGCCTTGAGGATGCGCGACTCGGTGTACTGGAACGGCACGCCAATACACAACACTGTGCGGCCGTACTGGTGGTCGAAGTCGATGCCCTCCGACACTTTACCGCGCGCGACACACAACAGAATGGCGCCGCGGCCGTTGCAGCAGGCTGTGCGGTAAGTTTCGAGCGCTAGGGAGGTCTCCTGCGCGTCGGGCGTTTCGACGAGGATGAGTTTGTGCTTCCAGACTTCGTCCAGGATGCCCATGCCTTGCCACATGGAGATGATGGATTCCATGTACAAGTACGAGGGAAAGAAGACGACCATGCCGTCGGGGGTCACGCGGGCGAACTCGGTGAGGAGGTTGCCGTAGTTGCGCACGACGCTGGGCTCGTTGCGGACTTGGAAGGAGGTGGAGATGGAGGCCTGGTCGGAGCCGCGGGTGACGATCATGGGTAAGAAAGAGCGGCGGGCGAGGGTCATGGAGTAGGATTCTTGCACGACGGTGGTGAAGTTGAGCATTTTCGGGTACATTTCGAGCGGGGAGATTGTGCCGGAGGTGATGATGACGGAACTGAAGCGGTCGAAGACGGGCTTGATGGCGATGGCGGCATCGAGGCAGGTGAAGTGCAGGACTGGGTTGGGCGTCTTTGCCGTGTCGGATTCGTAGGGCTCAAGGATCAGGAGGAAGCCCTTTTCGTAGGTAGCGACGAGGGTTGCGAAGGTGGCTACTTCTTGGAGGGGCCGGTAGTCTTCGATGTTGGTGAGTTCGAGGGTCCGGACTAGCGAGGTTAGACGCTCGGCGCAGAACCGGAGCGGTTTCTTCTCGATGAAGGTGTATTCCTTCAGATGGGCGAGGAATGATGGTGGCGTTTCCGAGATGACCTGGCGGACCTTCATGCGGGTCTTGAGGTATTCGATGAATCTTCGGAGGAAGGCAACGAAGTGCTCGGCTCGCCTGATATTACCGGGGACGGCCTCCTTGAGCAGATCGTCGGGTAGTGTTGGGTTGGCCATGAAAGCATCCTCCTGTCGCCCTTCATCTAGGCCCTTGAGTCCTTCGACTAGCTTTTCGTACTCGGACTGGAGTTTCTCTTGATCGGAGTCCTTCATCTCGCTGATCTTGGCTTCCAAGTTCTGAGCACCCCTCGTTGCCCTCATAAGTGAATCTTGGGTGATGTCGGTACTTAGAGACTCGATACAGACGTTGTCGATGTTGTGAGCCTCGTCGAAGACGACAATGCAGTCCTTGGATAGATCCTTGGACACGCGCTCGGCGATCTTGGGGTCTAGGAGGTAGTGGTAGGAGTAGATGATGACGTTGCAGTATTGCATCTACGTGCGAGCTGTTAGTACGGCATACATCCTGGGGTGTTGGAAGAGACCTACCATCCTCCTGGCAGTGAAATAAGGACACTGCTTCTTCTCCTCACCATACCTCAACAGGCCATCCAACGTCCAAATACCGTTTGGGATTAAGTTATGCGGTTCAAGAAGGTCAAGGTTGTCGTGGTAGACACACGTCTCGACATTCTCGCCCTTTTGCCTCTTCTCCTTGACGAAGCCGGCCGTCAAGCTGCGACACCTCGCGTCGACAATGGCGCCACTCTTCTCCCGCTTGACCGAGGGATGCAGGCACAGGTTCTTTCGACTTGTCAGGCCGAGACCGCGGAACTCTTCTTCGTGCCCCAGCCGCTCGGCTCGGAACTTCATGAGGGCTCTCAGCTCGACGAGGGCCTTTTCGATTTCGGACATTGTTCGCGAGCAGTAGATCAGCTTCCGGTGCTCTGGGTAGTATTGCTGGTAGGCGACGATGAGTGACAAGAGGGTGACGGTCTTGCCGGTGCCCGAAGGCATTTCCAGGACGCAGTTCCCGCCTGCATCGAGGGTTTCTGCGGACGTGGATTAGTGACGCTGTGCTGAGTGTAGATTGTTGTTGGATGCTCACTTTTCAAGTCCACCATGTACGCATATTGTTCTGTAAAGCCAATTTGTCAGCACTTGTGACGGTTTGCCATTTATGTAGGCTCACACACCTGGATATATCCTTGGGTAAGGAAATAGAACTGGGAGATCGCTGTATTACCTCCATGTTAGTCATGTGACTCTTCACACGCCGAGAACGCGTCGTATCGGACTTGAGTCTTACTCAATGTTGAATTCCATGGCGGGCGTCTAGTATCACGGCCTTGGATACAGGGACAAAGTGAAGGGATTAGAAATTGCTGCGCGGGCAGCTGTTGGCTCTACTATGTCGCAGAATATGTAGCCGACGCGGCTGTCCGGAGTGAAAATGCGACGGGGCTGATGTTTACCTAATAAAATCGCTTGATGTTCTATTCCGATGTATGGTTTGGTGAGGAGCGACAAAGTGGTGAAGGAATCGAGGTCACTGCCTGTTGTCTGCACGCTGGAGCTTCTATCTTGGGTCTTGGCGGGGGCGCCGTTCTGTTCTTCGATGTCCAAAAAACTTTCTCCCTTCTATGCAGTCTCACCTTAGATCGCGTTTCTCTATTATTATTGCGGTCTGTATTGCGCTTGCCGTTTTATTTCAAAAGTACGTGCCAAGGTTCGTTGCCTGGCGGTGGCCTGTGGCGATCAACTTGAAGCTTCTAATTGATTATGTTTCTGGGCGGAATTCAGGTATGTACGGTGACACTTCACGGTGAGCTTTTGCCGGTGGCACGCTTATTGCCGGTCTGCTTGCATTTTGCCTGCCGGATCGGCTGAGCCGGACGCACAGTCATTCTGGAGCTTAATTACACTGTGGTCTTCACTTCTGTTCAACATCACCACTTCACAGCTTCATCCGAGGCAGCCACTGCATCGTGATGTGAACACCTCTGACGCCGCGAAGATTACAGCTTGCCAGGCCTATACTATAGTCTTGAAGGTTTCTTATCGATGCTTCTGACGGGCACCTACTTTCCCCGCTCAACACTTCCTGTACACGTCGCGCCGATAGAACATCGTAATTGTGATACTTCAAATCTAGAGCAACCGGCGGACTTGGAATCTTCCCAGTATCACAGTTAATAAAAAAAATCAGCATTGGTACTTCCACGCCCAGTACCCAATGTCGTGATCTTGACGAGTATCTGTCTATGCAGGGGTCCTATTCGATCGGAAGAAGAAGTTGAAGAGAAAAAGAGTGGCCGAGAGGAAGACGGGACAGACAATCTGGAAGCAAAGGCAATAGAAAGTAAAAGGACCAAAAGTTGCAAAAAAAAAAAGAGAATGAGACCAGGTCAGGTGATCGCCCCCAGATTCGAACCCGTCGCCTCCTCGACGGTCTGCCCCCAGTCGTACTCCGAATCCCGCCGGTCGGTAGGGGGACATATGCCATCAACAAGGACATGTTTCGTGAGTTATAGGGTATAGAGCAGATTATTCTACTCGGTCGCCGCCGCACTAGACGCCCCCTATACCGTCCGACTTGCATCTTCTGGCATTTCTCCCCCGGCTCGTTCGTGGTGTGTGGTTGTCGGTCATCGTCGGATTTCGTCGGACGTCGTCGCCGGTTTGACGTCGAAGCGGGAAGGGGAATTGGACCCCAACACTTTAACCACTTGACCATTTGTCCCATTGGGAGGTTGTTGGAAGTAAGGGACGGGAAGGTGGCTTATTGAGGGGGGCAGGTAGGGCAAGAGCGGGAGCGGGAGCTGGTTGCCTGGTTGGCCTGGGGAAATGGGATGAAATATCGGGCAGTTGGCATATTTTGCTGGCACGTACGCAGTTAGGTTTGTTTGTCCGCTTGATTGCCCGGTCTCAGGTCGGACTTCACTTCTGAAGGGATATGTACCTGGTTTCCCGACAACGGAGCAACCCCATTTCCACGATCGAGAGGTAGCGGTTCAAGGGAGTAGCTCTTCTCGCAAAAAAAAGAGGGTAGAGTGGGAGGGGACTTCATCTACCTCATACGCTCGGAATCAGTGAATGGGTGCTAGCAGGTTTCAAGTCCCTCCTTTCCCCCATCCCGTCTGTCAGTACTACGACGTTCAACACCTCCATGGTTCTCAGCAAGAACCAGAGGCGAGATCCCAAGATCGCTGGCGTATTGGATAAATCCCGAAATTACTGGTGGGTTGGTTTCCTCTGGGAGGCTCACGCTTCCTCCAGGCTGGACGGACCACTGCAAAGACTACCGGTAAGTATGACCAAATTCTTCCGCTTTCAGAGACGGTCCCTCAAGATACCTTGGAGTAACTTTCCTGTGATTAATTTATACCTTCCTCTAGCTAAGTAACTATAGGGTCTTACTCAAAGTTCCCACATCGACGAGTCACTCACCACCCTAACTGGAACTTCCACTGACTGACAGTAGTATATTTCCATTTTTTGGTAACTCTGGTCCCGCAACTCCGGTATGCCACCGGTGATTGCTGGCGCATGATGGACGAATGACTGTGACGAGGAGGGAAACGGGACCAACAATCATGGCCCGCCCCACTCCCGAAGACCTCACAAGACACTCACTCATCGCTTGCTCCAAGCTGACTAGACTTCTACATAAAGCGCCTACATACCTGGTATCTGTCAGTGCCTTTCGATGCCTGTTGGTCCGGCCATGCACGGGACGTGACAACCTCTAGCGTTATCATTCGCGGCGCTTGTCTGATCAATAACCGCCGGTTGGAGCAA
>HF970772.1:54439-75629 GCA_000604205.2 Neurospora africana FGSC 1740
ATCATCACTTCAAAGAAATACCGGCTCAACAAGGAAAAGGAGGCCCTCGAGATTGCCGATGCGTCCGCGCTCCTCTTGCACCCCAACCAGTTCAGCATTACAAACCCAGCCAGCCCTGGAGGCACACATGGCAAGCGGGCCACCCGCCTGCGGAGAGAAATGGAGGAGATGAACGGCATGGACGGCAAGAAAAGAAAACGCAACATGAATGATGACGACGGTTCTCCAGCACCACAACGTCGCGCACTCGATCCTAACAGCACTACACCCCTATGGCAGACAGACCGTCTGGTCCAACGCAAGACCACTGGTCCCATCTACAGCATTGACAAGCTGTTCACGGACAAGGAGTTGTCAATGACCTACAACCAGTCGGCTTTGGCGGCGCACAAGTACATTCTTACCCATAAGCCACGGTTTGATGACTACGGGCGGCCAATCTCGTCCCCCGAGAGTAGTGTTTCCGGTAGCGGCGACCCTGATGATCCCGACTCGGAGTCGGCTCCATCGGCGCCGATGATGGAGAGGAACGTTTCGCACGCTACTCGCAGCAACAAAAGTGGGGCTAACAATCCCAACTTTGACGACAAACTCATGGGCTTGGAGATGCTCGCTAACTTCGACTTCCCCGGTAACCTTGAGCGTTTGACTAGTAGTCAGGACCCTAAGCAGCCTCCTGCCTTCCCGTCACAATACGTCAAGGGCCATGCAAAGCAGTCTGAGTTTAATACACCGGCAGCACTGGCTACTGACGACGTGACCGGGGACTTGATGGTTATGCATGCCCTAAAGCAGTACGATCAGCTTAACGGTATGGGCGCCAATCTACAGACTGAGCATGGAAGCATGAAGCTTCTCCAATCGGTGTCGCTTCCGATCAAGGACCGCAGATTTGTGTCGTTTGTTCAGGGCGAGCGGCCGTCGGAAAACGAACTCAGACAGCGCCTTGGTCTTCCCCCGATCAAGGAGCCTGTCGAGCCCGAAAGATCGGAACCAACCAATGGTCTCGGTCTCGGCACCCCGTCAAAGGGTGGTCGCTCGGGTACTCCGTCTCATCATCAGTCTCCTGCTAAGGCGCTTGGGGGTGTCTCTATGAGCAGACAGTCTAGCGCCAACGGCGGCGTGGCGATGAGCCGGACCAGCAGCAGAAAGGGACGCGGCGGCCGCGGTGGTTAGAGACGCGGTGGACGGCGGCCCAGAAATAACTAAGAACTGGAATTTGACGAGAGCTAAGAGCATGGTCGGCGACAAGTGGTTCGCCATGACGGAAAAGAGTGCGCAGCGCCGTCTGGCACTTGGGTGCTTCACATATTACACTGGATACTTGCCCCTTTACAATGATGCCTGTTTTGCCTCCATAAAAGGCAGGAAGAAAAGAGGGACGGAGAGGCGTTTGTTCAGAAACTGGATTGAGGGTTGCGCATACATTGAAGGGGTTACGGAGTTTAGGGAAATCTTACTGGGCTTTTCCCACAGGTGCTACTTGAGCATTCAATGCTTTCATACCTGCTGTTTTAGCATTAGGTATTACGTATAGATCCTTTTTGGTTCGTTGATTACCTTGTGGCTTTACTGCATGTTGTTTAACATCCCGTCCCACTGCTGTTTCGGAGCCTGCTAGGCTTCGCTTTGCTTTACGCATATTTCCCTTCAAGTCATCAAAATCGGCTACCGCATATCGAACAGCCGGATGAGTTTCACTAGCTGATCTACTAGAGAAAGACCGACGGCCATTTCAGCTAGACATCGCCGAAAGTTACTAGCTTAACGGAACAAATTGACTCGAACATATATCTACACACGATACCTCAATACCGCCCCTGAGCGCCACGAAAACAACACATACTCAGAACACTCCAACTACCCCCGCCTCAATCACCATCCCGAAGCAACACTCCCCAACTCAAGGTCCAAAAACCAGCGCCCTCACCTCGATACTCTCCCGTCCCTCCGCATCTGCCCTCTGTCTCGGATCCTCAAAAGCCGTATGCGGCACTCTTCCCCCTTTCACCTTCTTTCCCTCCTCCAGGTCCTCCTTCAGCGCCCAACTATCAAAGCACTCCAACAAAATCCTCTCATCCCCCGTCATGCCGCTCAAGAAATACCACTTCTGCCCTTCATCATGCAGCACCCCGGCCGTCTGGCCCGTATACCCATCCTTATACCGATGCTCCACGGGCACAATATCTTGGTCGTTAACCGTCTGCGAAGAAGCAAACGCCAGCGGGAAACTTTCCACGGGTCCCTTGTTCAGCGGCCGCCACACGTTGACGATGCGGTACCTGCCTTGCAGCAGCTTCTCGGCTTCTTCGGGGGAGGAAGCATGGCGCCGCACGCGCTGCGCGGCGGACGAGGCGGTTTGGTCGATGTGTACGCGCTGCACGGGCCCCCGGCGAGCGGAGGGGGAGGTGCGGCGGATGGTGTGGTCGAAGATGATTACTTTGTTGGAACCGGGGATGGAGTCCAAAAGGAGGCGGGTGACTTCGGGGTAATAGAGTTGGGAGATGGAGGCGTCGGAGGTGAAGTTGGAGCCTCCCTTCTCTTGGTTTTCCTCGGCGGAGGGGGGGAGGTCTTGAAGGATTTGGAAGGCGTCGTTGTCGAGCGTGAAGGAGGTTTCTTTACCACGGATGTCGTGGATGGTGACGGGGAGGGTTTTGTAGGAGAAGTTGCGCTCGGGAACGCCGGGGGGCGGGTCGATGTTGTTGTAGGGCTTGGAGCCGTCGGTGGGCGGGACGTAGAAGTGCAGAGGGGCGACGACGTCGCCGCGGGGGACGCGGTCTTCTGAGGTGGTAATGGCCATTGCGATCGGGATAGAAAGGGGAGGTGGAACTTTTGGTTTTGGGTAGTGGGAGGTGTCTCAAGTGTAGAATAAGGCTGTTTTGGTGTCGATGCTGCTGCTGCTGCTGGATATCTGCCAAACAACGATGATCGGGTGGTGATCTGAAGTGGTTTATATCTTCCTTCAGATCAACAGTCCTCTCCCTTCACATCACACCAAGTCACCAAGTAGAACGATGAAGAAGAAGAACCTCACTCACGAGCATTAGTAACAATGGGGATTTCAAAGCAATGGTGGATTATAGTTATTTAAGTAGGTGCCGTACATCAGCGCATCCCAGTGTCGAGATATTTATCCGTCATGTTTGACTTACATGTGCGCTTCAACGCTGGGAACGGTGAATGTGAAGCCATTCGTTAGCACGATCACGTCATGCGAAGGGCGCGCCCATATCCGACATGGGATTAGCTGCTGCGGATATGGTGGTGTCGTCAGATCTCGGATGGGATAGGTTTGGAATTAGTAATCCGGGTTGGGACGGTGTAAAGATGGAGCTATTTTGGTTCCAGCTGCCCGTTCTTCTCAAGATGTGTTCCCTTTGTGAATGTCAGCATTGTTTTGAGACATGGCGGCATAATGCTCCAAGTCAGTTTTGCAGACCCCCATTGTTCAGTTCAATGGCACATTCGATCCAGTGTTGTTTGTTGATGGCTGAGACGGGAGTCGTGAAAGCTTATGCCGAGGCGATGACGTCTGCGCGAGAGGGGTCCGTGCATGACTAAGCAATTCCAGCCCTGAAAATGTGGACTCCATCAGCCTGCCTTTGCCTGCCAGCTGAAGACTGGGGTTTTGCCGAACCGCGGGGACAGTTTGCGGTCGCGTTCTCATTGGTTTGAAGTTACAGCTGTTGCTTGGCGACGGATCCAAACCTGTCAATCAATGGGTCGGGTCGCCTCAACAACGACGGGGAATTCCAAAGTAAACAATCGACAGCATTCAGATTCGCACCTTTTGGATAGAGGGTTTATGCGCATGCGCCCTCTGCTGCATTCTTTGCTAACATTTCAATAATTGCCTGACCATCCACTCCATTAACTGCGCTGTATCCACCACCAACACCACCACCGGGCCTCATGCGCCCACAACCAGGGCTGCCATGGACGAGGACGAAGACGCGTCCATGATGTCGGTCGACGACATCTCGTCGTCCACGGATCCACTCCTCGAGACGGCCGCCACGCCAGCCTCTCGGTCCGTGACACCAGCGATCCCAGCCCACCGGCCCGCATCGGCGCGTCGGGGTTCCCGTAGAAACCAGCCCACTCCGCGAACCCAGCGAGTCCAAGCCCTCCGAGAAAGCACGCCGAGAAAGCGCATGTTCGAACTGGACGTTGGAGACGCGCGATCGCACCAGCGCTTGCTGGTCACCGTCGAAGCCGAAAGCTCGAGAGTTACTTCAAGAAGCAGTGTTAGTCGCCATCTGTTTCAGCACTCGACGCCAACCGCTCGCAGCATCCGCGAAAGAGAAAGAACGACTTCGGTTACGGTTCCCTTGCGCGGCGTGGAGGATGAACACGACGAGATTACTCGACCTGGCGAGTTTGTTACACCGAGGCCGCGCGGAAGGCCACCACGAACAGCTACTCCAGGCACGGCCTTGCGCTCAGAGACACCAAAGACGACGACTCGCCCGATGCGACCAGCGACCCCCGGATTTCGACTGCGCGAAGCACGATCCTCGTCAAAGGATGTCTTGGATTCCGACGTCACAATCGATTTCAGCAAGCTCGGGTTTACACCAGGTACAAAGCGGCGGATAAGCCTGACACCAGGGCCCAGCAGTCGTGCGCCAAAGCGGAGAAAGGGTGTTTCGTCGCCAGTAAGACAGCCTAGTCTGCTGGGTCCAGGCTCTGCGCGAAAGAAACGAGGCCGCCAGAGGAAGGATTCGATTGCGCACGACGAGTTTTCCGCCCTCATAGACCGAGATCTTACGGCGCTCAAAGAAGACGACTCCGACCATGAGCCTGGGCCCGAAACGCAATCCAGTCGCGACCAACAAGACCGAAACCGAGGTCGAGATCAAGATCAAGAGCATACCCGTCGCGAGCGCATTTTTCAACGAGTACCGTCGAACGTGGTCGTGGGCAGTACAGGTATTGGAGCTCCCTCAAGTGATGCCCCTAGGCCTGACGAGTCGGAAGGTGACCTGTGGCTGGACAACTCGTTTAACCCACCTCAAGACACACCGGCCGCTCGACGATCGAACAGGGCACCTAGAGCGCAGCCCTCCAGGGTCGAGCAGCTGCGACCGGAACCCGCGCGTCGAGAAACACCCCAGTTGGAGTCGGAACTTTCGCATGGAGATGAGTACGTCGAGTTCGCAGACTTTGGTGGCGGCGAATCGCATAGCGACATCGAATCGGAGCTCGAGGATGACAATGCCACCCCGAGGGATACGCCAGTTCAGCCAACAGAAACTAGGTTACCAGGCGAGGAATTCACCATGATAGACCCCTATTCGCTACTATCTATGCAGCAGAATTCGAGCTATGTCGAGGAACAAGGGCACCAAGGAGCGCAAAACGAGGATGCTCGCGACGGAGACACGACAAGCTTTTACATCAGTAAGACGATCGGGTCGTTGCGAATAAGTCAGCAGGAATCGGACGAGCGATCAAGTCATATTAGGACAATCGATTATTCTGTCAATCCCAATTCGACGACTACGCCCAGGGCACCCGTTCCCAGTTACGATCCGCTATATCGATATTCGACGGGAGATAACAGGGGAGAGGCCGAGGTAGTGGAGGAAGAAGAAGAAGAAGAGGGTGATGCGCATGAGCGCAAAGAGTCTCTGGAAAGGCACCAGAACCAACCAGGTCCAGGGCCGGAACAAGATTCGGAACGGGAGCCAGAAGGAGAGCAAGACCGGGATCCGGATCTGGATCGCGAACCAGAGTCGGAACGTGCGCTCGAGCCTGGGTCCGATGCTGGATCGGAACCGAAACCCGATTCAAGGTCTAAACCTGGAAGGGAGGCCGAATCACAACATGAGCCTGCATCCGGGCCCGAAGAAGAGCCAGAAGAATCCGATATATGGTTTCAAAAGGAACCACGAAAGCGACTACAACGAGACCCGCGAAAGGGGAAAAAGCATGAACCAGAACCGGAACCTGAGCCGAAACCCGCGTCAGAATCCAGTAGTTGGGTTCGGGCAGAACAAAGACAAGAACATCAACACCGAGTACAGCTGGAATCTAGCCTTTTGCATCAGCGGCAAGCAAATCGAACAAGCCGACTGGAACGCGAACGGGAATTGGAATCTGAGCCAATAGCTGGGAACACGCCAGACTTCGAACCCTTGCCTGAACAGCGGTCCGAATCACCACAAGAACCTGAACGTGAGCCGGAGTCTGAACCTCACCTTGCAGAGGAATGGGGGCAGGAGCAGGAGCTTGAGGATAATCTGGCGTATGAGCAACAACAGGAAACTGAAGCAGAAGTACGGCAGGAACAAGCACAACAGCCCAAGTCATGGTGGGTAAAGTCTCCACACCAGAGACAACTGGACGTAGATGTCCGTGGTACCGTTGGGGTGGATTCGTCAAACCGCTCTGTGGACTATGACCAATTTGAAAGACAGGAATCAAGCGTCCTATATCACGGCCACCTTCGAAGAGAATCGCGAGGCGCTCTGCCACCTGAACCATCAAGTCCGTTATTTAGAAAATCTCAGACAGATGTTCAGCAACAGACAACAAAGACAAGCATTCAGCCCTCTGTCGAGCGGCCTTCATCTGTGAATAACTCCACCCCCTTACGTGCATCGAATAGTATTCTGACACCTGATGAGACACCATCTCCTGTCCCTCCAGAACCCCGCGACTACGACTTCCAGTACGATTTCGGTGCCCATGCCAACGTAGAGGCCGACGATGATGACGCTGAGCTTAACGATGATGAGCAAAGACAGCCCACGGAGTCTGCCGAGCCCGCTCCAGACGATGAAATGCCTTCTTCTCCCCCAACTGGAAGCCTTTCCCGACACGAGCAGCAGCGCCCCGAACCTCCATTACGCCGAGTCCGATCGAACTCGAATGAAACCCCGGCCGACCGACTCACATCTTTGGCCTCGCCAGGTCTTCCGGCACTTGACCCTCAGAACTTGATGCCCCCACCTGACTCAACAAACCGGCCGGCTCTATCTCCCATCATCAGAGCTGGTGAAGCACTGCGACAGGTAACCTCGGACCCTCCGTCGCCTCCAGGCAGGGGAAGCTTCTTGCGCAGTCCCTTCCGAGGGATTGCTGGGGTCAAAGACAGCCATTCGCCGTCACCGTCAGCCTCTAGGGCCTCCCAGTCCCTTTCTCAGCCTCAACCTCAAGCTCAGCCCTTGCCCCAAGCTCAGTTCGAACAAACCATTCAACAGCCCGAAGGTTCGGGCTTTGGTTTATTTAACTCGATTAAGAATCTAGTGGCCCAAGGAGCGCAAGTTTTATCGCCACGGAATGCTTCGAGGCAAGCGTCCGTTAATACCGGGGAAAGCTCAAGACAAGCATCGACCACTGCTGGCGCCACTAGTTCCATGGACATCGTCATGGAGGACCCTTTTGGTCCAGATCCACCCGGTTCTTCTAGAGAACGCACCGGGCGCAACTCGCTGTTTGGCAGCAGGATGAGCAAGCGCGGTTTTGGTAGTCAAGACGCCAGTGGCACTGCCAGTGCAAGTGCCAGCTTCGAGAAACAATCTCAAGCCAGCGCTAGCGCCAGCACTAGTTTTGACAGACAAAGCCGCGCGAGTACCAGTTCTGATAGGCAAGCTCATGGTTCCAATGGATTCGGAAGGCAATTTGAAGACAACGCCGGCTTTGATAGACGAAGTCAGGCCGATGCTAGCTTTGGTAGACCACACCAAGTCTTCGGGGTACCGCATGTTCAAGGCGATGCTGGTTTTGGCAGCCAACGTCAAGTCTTCGGAGAATCGCATGCTCAAGGCAGCACCATCGGCTTTGAAAGACCGGCGCAAGTGGAGACTAGCTTTGGTGGACGAAGTCAGGCCAGCACCAGCTTTGATCGACAAGCCAATGCCAGCACAAGCCTTGACAGATCTCTAGCTCAGGCCAGCAGCAGTCATGCTATAAACCAACCTCCAGTGACTACCCGTTTCAACACGCGGCATCAAGCAAATACCAGCTTCGGACATCCTCAAGCCGAAACTAGCACCACTAATGACGGACAAGCCCAAGCCGAGACCAGCTTCAGCAGCACAATCAAGCCCCCCTCCTCCTTTTCAGAGCGTCAGCGCGAGCGTGAACAGCATGAGCACGAAGCCATGGTATGGCAAGCAGAGGAATCCACTCACAGTCACGAAATCAACGTGACCCGTGATAGGTCCGCCTCCGCGAGCCTTGGTTTCCACGACAGCCGCCGCAGCCATAATAGCTCTGGAGGGGAACGTACCGCTACTCGGGAGGAAAACTCTACTTGGAGATCAGGATCAGTCAGAGAAGATCATCATCGGGAACCTTCCGAACCCGAATCCGAAGCTCGTCCTGGTTATAATGAATTCATCGAGGTTGAGACGGTCACGGAGGAGAGGGAGGAAGAGAAGATATGGGGAGGCTACGGAGGTGATGCCAGGGCCAGGTCCAGCTTCAGGGAAAGTGGTAGCCATTCAAGACATGGACGACCGGAAAACTCTACTCTGAGAAGATCCGTAGGAGGAGAGCAGGAACCTAAAGCTCGCTTCAGGGAAAGCGTCGAAGTTGAAACGGTGACTGAAGAGAGAGAAGAAGAGAGAATCTACGGAGGAGGTGATGCCAGGTCTAGCAGCTTCAGGGAGAGTAATCATTCAAGGAGACATGGAGGGGATGGCCACCACCGGCATGGGTCTCGGCACAGATCGTCGGAAGAGCGGGAGACAAGGGAAGAGCGGGAAGGAAGCGAAGCAAGGGAGCGGGAAAGGAGGGAGGTTACGGAAGAGATTATGGAGGAAGTCCGGGAGGAGTATGAGCATGAGAGCGAACACTATCACTCGGGTGGTCGTCACTCGAGTGGTCGCGAGGAGGAAAGCCGCCGACAGGGGAGCTCCCGCTCTAACCGATCTGACGGAGTTAGAGCTTCGTCTTCTCGGCAGAGGTCGCAAGAGCGAGAGACGAGGGAAGATCGGGAAAGGAGAGAACGAGGGGTGAGAGAGATGACCGAAGAAATTATGGAAGAGGTCTGGGAAGAGTATGAGCATGCGAGCGATCACTATCACTACGGCGGTCATGGTGAGGAAAGACGCCAACACGGAAGTTCCCGCTCCAATCGATCTGATCGGGGTAAAGCTTCGTCTTCTTCTGGGGGACATGGTCACCACCAGCGAAGTTCTGGCGAGCGGGAAGCGAGCGAAGTGCGGGAGGTGACGGAGGAAATTGTGGAGGAGGAGCGGCATGAGTATGAAGAGGAAAGAGGAGGCCACCGTTCTAGTCACGTTGAAGAGAGTCATCGCCACTGGTCGCGCGGGCCGCGCGGGCCGCAGTCCAGCCGAGCTAGCGATTCAAGGCAAGGTGACCACACGCGCGGCTCAAGGGAACGGGACACCAGAAAGGCGAGTGAAGCCGAGGACGAGCGGCATGAGTATGAAGAGGAAAGGAAAGGACGGCACTCGGACTATGTGGAAGAGAGCAGTCAGAGACAAAAATCCCATTCCGACCGAGGCGGGGGTTCCTGGCGACGTGACCACCAGCGAAGTTCGGCAGAGCGGGAAAGAAGAGATGCGGAGGAAGCTGGACATGACTTTGCAGAGGAAGGACAAGAGCACCGGACGAGTCGTGGTTCGGAAACAAGTCTCCAACGCGAGTCGCTGCTTGAGCGTGGAAGTGCTTCCTCGCGAGGTGATCAACAACATTCAGCAGAGCGAGAGCGACAAGTACCTGAAGTGGAGAAGGCACGCCATGAGCACCACGCCGGAGGTGAAGACTACGATCTCACCCATGCGGAAGATAATTATCAAGGTGAGGAATCTCCGCTTGAACAGCGGAGAGACGAGCACGAGCACGAACACGAACAAGATCACCGGATGGATCATATGGAAGAAGAGGAAGAGGGTCATCACCAAGCTGAGCAGGGAAAACAGGCACAGGAGCAAGATGAAGAGGAGGAAGAGGATGAGGAGGAGGATCTTTTCCTCCTCGAAGCCATGCGTTCATCTCCCGCAGTCAAAGCCAAATCCCACCTTAAGGAGAATAATCCCGCCAGCTTTCTTCCTTCCACCCACCAGCCCCAGCCGAGCTCTCGCTGGCAATCAAATAAGAGTCAAATGGTCCGCGATCAGCTGAACACAGCCGCAGACAAGAGTGACGAGCTGGAAGAATTCAGCCTCCTTCATTCCAGTCGGGCCAAGAAGTTCCGGCCTGCGTTGAAGCCGGTTCCGAACAAGAAGGCGAATCTCTCGGGCTTCTTCTCGTCGCCTGCACCTATTCCGGAGATAAGCTTACAGGGTCCAGAGGGTAATGCTTCTCTTCTGCCTGGGCCCGAAGTGCTTGAGAGGCAAAGTCAAGCCAACGGCAAGGTGTCGTCTGGTTCGGGAGTCCTTTCGGAGCGGTCACAAAATCTTGCTACAGGCCAGGCCGAGCGGAAGCTAGGAACGACTCCCATAGGCCGCGTTCCATCATCTCAGCGTCTCTCTGTGCCGGCTTCCCAAAAGCCTTTTCAGCCTTCACCTCTGGGTACAGCTCCCGTGTTGTCGGGGCAACCCTCACGACCCCTGCAACCGGCACAGCGTGTACTTCGGCACTCTTCCTCCATCGTCGGCTCCTCTTCACCACCACAGTCTGGAAGCATCTACACTCCGGTCCCGCAGAAACAGAACTTCACTCCAATGCGACGCGAACCAGGCGCTAAGCTCCCCCTGTTCGAACGGAGCGGCGGATCAAAGACCAGTGCTGTCACGACTGTACCTCTCAAAGACAACGACTCAGGCTCAGGCACCACTCCGAATTCGATAACTGACAAACCTAAGCAGTTGCTGTTTGGTATAAAGGAGTCCATTTCCAAGCTGTTCTCGGATCCGCCCGCTAAGAGCGTTGAGTACGGACCGGACAACGAGAATGAAGAAGAGCGAGAGCCTGAAGAGGACATGGACGACTACGACGACATAGTGGAGCTCGAAGAAGAACAATCATCCGCCGAGGAAAGCTTCGAACCACCTCCGCTTAGATCTCTGCCCGACAAGGACTCTTCCCCTATCAAATCTGCGTTGCGACCGCCGACTAAGGGTCATACGCCCGGCCGCGCGGTGCAGTTTGCCAACAGTGTCCGACAGTCACCTACTCCTCGACGCAACGCAGACGTTGAGGAGAGACGTCCTGTGTTCGGGAATCGTTCCACTCCTGTGATTATCACCAGCTCATCTAGTACTCGAACGGAGAGTAGTCCTGTTCCTAGTCCTGCTGGCTCGGAGAGAATTCAAGAGAAGACTACGCCTGAGAGATACGAGGAGGACTATCAGGACGAAAAAGAGCACAAAGTGGATGACGCAGTGGATATGGGTATAGATATGGATATGGGTATGGATATGGATATGGATATGGATATGGATATGGACATGGACATGGACATGGACATGAATATGGATGATGATATCGAATGGTACGAGCATGAACCGGCGCCGCCGCCAGCGCCAGCACCAGCAGCAGTACGGGCACCCAGACCGCCGCCGCCATTCCCTCGCCCACTGGGCCCTGGACGGGGACGGCAACAGCAACAGCAAACACAACGAGCACAACCGCCGCTCATCAAACCCACATCCACCCTCGAAAACTCCCCCGTCATCCGCTCTGGCGTCTCTCTCTTTGGCCATGGTCGCCGCAGACCACTACCGCCTCCCATTCCTTCTTCCAACCGTAACATCGTCACGCCTCTCCAACCGCTGCAGCCACTCTACCCTCCGCTACCACCACTTTCCTCTTTCGGTCAGCAACAACAACAACTCTCTCAGCCCTCGACCTCGGCCTCAACCTCGACTTCCCAACACCATAATGGCCAAGCTTCCACCGGTGCTTCCACCTCAGCCGGCGCTTCCTCATCCACTTCCACTTCCGCCTCCGCTTCCACCACCCACCACCAACAACAACAACTCCCCCCACCAACCCCCCTCTGGACCACTTCCCACTGGGACATCCTCTCCTCGGTAATCCACAACCACCGCTCCCTCCAGTCCAAATCCAAAGGCAAAAGGCCCCTCTCCTCCCCCAACCACCTCTACTACCCACACTCCCCCAGCCTCTCCTCCTTCCTCCACCAAACCTTCACGCCCTCCCCCCAGCAAACCACGTACGACCCCCTTTCAGGTCTCCCCATCGACGAGTCCGTGGTAATCGAGCAATGGCACTTGGACGTCGTTTACGATTTCCGGGAGATGTTTAGACGGGCTTGGGGAACGGATGAACTTTACGGGGGTGTGTTCGAGATGGATGAGGAAGAAAAGGGGGGGTGGAGCGAGGGAGAGTTGGTTAGACGGGTGTATGCGTTCTTGGTAGGGGAGAGGAGGAGGAGGGAAGGGCGGGTTGACAGGAGTCGGAGAAGGGGTGTTGTGTGCTAGGGTGCCAGAGGGTGTTGGTGTTAATGTGTGTAATGTGGGAGGTATTTGTTGTGGGATGGGGTAATTGTGTAGCGGGCAGGGGAAGAGGATGGAGGGAGGAGAAGAGGAGAAGGAAGGAAAAGGAGAAGAACAGTAAAAGAAGGACTGGATACCCAAAGCACTGGATGCAGAGTAGGAGATACCAAGTTGTTATGGTTCTTTGTACAAACATTGGTTGTTTCTAGTTTCTGAAATTTGGACATAACATTTTTGCAACACACACCAGGCTCGAAACTCCAAAATGTTCATGCGGTTTATCGTGCTCATTTCAATACGCTCGACTAATATCATATCTAAGCGTAATGTTACAGACAAACCCTAAGTTGTTGTAAAACCCTAAACCATCCATCCATTTAAACCCTGCTTCTGCCTTGACCCTCGCTTTTACTCAAGCTGAGAGGCCTGGTTCGTATAGAGCACATCAACCACATTGCTAAGCTTCTCAATGGTCTTCAGCGCCGCATCATACGCCTCATCCCGGTGCGTCTCATCATAGATAATCAAGCAGCCAGCACCCTGGTCCAGCACACCAATGATCACCTTATCCAGGATCATCTGCGAAAGCTTCCTTTCCACCTGCTGGGTGTCCAAACCGACCATCTTGGCGATATGGTCAATCTCCACGCGGCTGAAGGGCTCGATGACCTTGATCAGGTTCTGCTCCAGCATGGCATCGTACAGGCGTCGCAGGTGGTTGCGGATGAAGGTGTCGCTGCCCAGCTCGTACCGGTAGGCCGCCAAAGCGCGCTCGTACTCCTCAAGCGATCGGTTGCTGTGGGCGCGGGCAATGGCCTTCATGGCCTCGAGCGACTTGCCGGCGTACTTGACGGCCTGCTTGGAGGTCATGAGCTGGTTGACGTCGTCGGCGAGGTTGAGCATGATCTTGCAGAGCAGCATGTACTGCAGCGCAGCCTGGGCCCGTTGCGGCTCCTCCTGCGTGTGGTAGCCGTCCAGCGCCTCGATGAAGTAGCTGAAGGCCGTGTTGAAGTCCTTGTCCTCGGCGTGCAGCATGCCCGACTGCATGTCCAGGTTGGCCTGGAGCAGAGGAGGGGTGTAGACGGAGGCGGCGCTCGTGCGCGCGCTCGTGAGGGCGGCGCGGGCCTTGGCGATGTTGCCGAGGGCGTGGTATACCCGCGACTCGAGCAGCTGGACTTCGACGAGGACGAGCTTGTCATCCATGCGCTTGAGCTCACGAAGAAGACCGTTGATGAGCGTCAGGGCATCGTAGTACGACTGCTTGGCCATGTACAAGGTGACGAGACGGGTTTCGAGGTTCTGGCGGAGGAAGGAGCGGCGCTCTGATGTGGCCCATTCTATACACGACTTGGTGACGGAAATCTGGGTGTCGAGAGAGTCGGGGATGGCTTCGAAGAGGTCGAGGAGCTGGCGGACTGTATGTATGAACAAGTGTTAGTATCCTCATGAGCTTGTATAGCAGAGCCACGCAGAGATGGCGGGGTCGTACCAAGCTTTGCCGTCTTTGCCTTTGCGAACGAGGAGAGAACTGTGCGGCTCTGAGTTACGAGGTCTACAAGGCCTTGTGTGTTCCTGTATAAGGTGATGGGAGGTTAGTGACCATGCCCCTCCTCGATGACCACGATATACGCCCGCCACTCTTACTTCTCGTCGCGATAGAGCTCTCCTAAGTGAATCAAAGCTGTCTCGTATTCCCGAATGGCCGCGTCAGAGGTGGCTGATGGCGGCTTGGAGATGATATCCTTGTAAATCTGCTCGGCCTGGCGAGGATCGGTCGAGACGACCTTCTGCGCCTCGCGCACTCTCTCTGATGCTTCGCCCTGGGCCATTGTGTCGTGTGCTGTTTGTCCCGGCCGCCAAGTGGTAAGCGGTAGTAGTATAAATCGAGAGTTTGGCTATCGAATGTGATGGTGATTACTCGAGGTCGCGGTGGGATATGCGGCGTACCGGTGGTCGCAGAGTGTCGTCGGAGAGGGTTGGTGATTGGAGGTTGTTTGGGTGTTGAAGTTGGAGCTCCCGTCAGGTTGTTCCCCGTTGTCGTGACGAACCTCACCACTCGGACCCGTCTGCTGGAGCAGTGCAGGCGGCATGTCCACTAACGAAGACCTCTGTACGTACCGCTAGGTTGCCAGGCGCGACGTAATTAGCTGGAGACATCCACCTACAGATCCCTGCCATCTCACGGCAGGCAAGCCCGGGCAGCTCTCGGTAGCTCAGGCCCTGCCTTAGCAGCGAAGCTCTAACATCCGAAGACTAAGCGTTTAGTAAAGAGCCAAGAAGGCGGTCAAGGTTCTTGCCGCCAGACCCCGCCAAAATTTCTCCAGAGGAAGGGGACGGGAGCTGTCAAACTGCCCGTGTTCCCCAATTGGCGACAGACTACTCCCGGCATCCATCCATCCACTCATTCCAAGGTCGAGAACTGTATCACAGCACCTGGGCTTTTGCGACAAGGTGAACCGACAGACTTCAACCCTACCCGATCTCATAGGACTCATCAACATCTCTACACTCGATACCCGTTGGCCTTGGTAGCCTTCCCATCCACAACCCCCTTCGATATCATCAAAAGAGAAACACCATCACCATGAAGGTACTTAGCCCACCATACGCGACGCCGGTCGAAATTCGCAAACTTAGTTCCAGCCTCACGACTGACACTTCTGCAACAGATCAAAGCCCTCAGCCGAAACATCTCGGCCCAACAAGCCCCCGGTAACGACGTCACCCGCGCACCCCGTAACCTTGCGCCCGAACTCCATCCTTTCGAGCGCGCTCGCGAGTACAAGAGAGCCCTCAATGCCGTTAAGTTGGAGAGAGTCTTCGCCAAGCCCTTCCTCGGCCAGCTAGGAAATGGCCACGTTCAGGGTGTCTACTCCATGGCCAAGGACAAGAACTCGCTACACACAATCGCTTCCGGTTCTGGCGATGGTATCGTCAAGGTCTGGGATCTCACAACACGGGACGAAGCATGGAAGGCCGCCGCCCACAACAACATCGTCAAGGGAATGACCTTTACCAACGACAAGAAGCTCCTCACATGCGCCACCGACGGCATCAAGCTTTGGGACCCTTATACCAAGTCTAACACTCCTACGCCACTCGCGACATGGCAAGAAGGTGGTCCATACACGGCTCTCTCGTTCCATCGCACCACCAACTCCTTCGTCGCCTCCTCGGGTGCCGGCTGCATTCGTGTTTGGGATCTGGAGCACAGCACGGCTCCTCAGACAATACAGTGGCCGAACCACACCGACACCATCACCGATGTTTGCTTCAACCAGGTCGAGACCTCGATCGTTGGTTCCGTCGGCACAGATCGCTCCGTTATTCTCTTCGATTTGCGCACCAACATGCCTGTCATCAAGACTATTCTCAAGTTCGCCGCCAACCGTATTGTCTTCAACCCCATGGAGGCGATGAACATGGCCGTTGCCTCGGAAGATCACAACGTCTACCTCTTCGACGCCAGGAACTTCACCAAGGCGCAGAATATCCAGAAGGGTCACGTTGCGGCGGTTATGGACGTCGAGTTCTCTCCTACCGGCGAGGAGCTCGTGACTGGTTCGTATGATCGCACAATCAGGGTGTGGCGCCGTGACCAGGGCATGTCTCGCGATGTCTACCACACCAAGCGTATGCAGAGGGTGTTCCGGACTACCTGGACCATGGACTCCAAGTACCTTCTTAGCGGTAGTGACGATGTACGTTGTCTCCTTTCTTCTCTCTACTGTTTGATCAGCACGGCTAACGTGATATACAGGGTAACATCCGCCTGTGGCGTGCCAATGCCTCGGAGCGCAGCGGCGTCAAGGCGACCAAGCAAAGACAGGCGCTCGAGTACAACAAGACCTTGGTCGAGAGGTATTCCCACATGCCCGAGATCAAGCGCATCTCCCGTCACAGGCATTTGCCCAAGGTGGTCAAGAAGGCGGCCGAGATCAAGCGCGAGGAGCTTGCGGCCATCAAGAGGAGGGAGGAGAACGAGAGGAAACACTCCGTCAAGCAGTTCGAGAAGCGCAAGGCGGAGAGAGAGAAGGCTATTCTGGCCAAGCTGGAGTAATTGTGTGGTGTTCTGGGCTTTCGTGTGCCGTGGTTGGCGCAGTCTCTCACGCTTCACGCTATGCGTTTATTATTTCTTTGCATTGGGCGGCGTTTCTTATTAATGGGAAAATTGTCAGGCTATTTATTGATGAGGCGATTAGGCAGCGGAGTCTCACTCGGTTTATATACGGAGTTCGATACCAAATATTGAGGAACACATTTGTTGATGGGCTGAGCTTCCTCGGAGAGGTGGACGTATCACTAACGGGTTCAAGGTACTTCTGGGCAACTTGAACTTTACGTGGGTAAAAAAAATCGGGGCTGATGGGTTCATCATCATCAGTGGGATGGCCGAAGAATATACCTCCTTCACTGATCTCGAATAATTCGGATCGATTTTTCCTTCAGTCATTCGAGATTCCCAAGAGTGCATAAACATAATCCCTTGAATCGGTTGCCATGAAACCCCACCTCACACATATCTTCACCCATCCAAAGAGTGGTGATGTTTTCCCCTTCGAATTCCTCCAGGTTATAAACTGTTGTGCTGGACTTTGCTGTAGAAAAAGGATAAACCTTCTCAAATCCGCATTCCAAGCGTCCTTGCACAAGACGGCCAGTAGTCTTTCAAATTTCTCCTTTGACACAAAGTCGTGGTTGCAGATAACCATGTAGTTCCTCGCCAAAACAAGTTCCTGCAAAATCCACACTCGCCGCCAATAACCCATCCAGCAGATATTGCGGATCCCGTGCTGCTCATCGGCAGTCAATCTTATATCGGCCACAAGGTTTTCGATCTGACTCGCCTCCAGATTCAGTACTTTCATCGCGACATTGGTCCGCCCATCACCCATTCCTAACCACACAAGTACCATCTCCGCAGTCTCATAAATATGTTTCATTAACCGTACCTGATGCCCCCTTTCCTGTACGTTGCTCTGGTTGATACAAAGTGCGTCTACCCATAACCAAATACTTGGGTTGCCCTTTGGGCGGATGTCGAGATATTTTATACTTTTCGGGGCGTTGTAGAGGTTTTCACCGATGTGAAAGGTATGGCCATCAAGGAGGATGACTGGATTGACCTTTTTCTGTCCTTCGCGGGCCCTCGGTATATCATCCATCTCTTTGCTATAGCGACTCCATGAATAATCACATTGTTCTTCGTAGGTCATCAGTTCATGGTAAACTTGTTGTTCGTGGACATCCCGTTCATCTTCATTTTGCTCTTTGCGGACTACCCATTCATATGACAGGGCTTTGTATGGTCGAGTACTCAAGTTCGCTGAATCGAACTCGACTTGGTGTAGGGTGCCGCAGATAGGTTGAGAGTCTTGGGTTGAGGATGGAGCAAGTGGCTCAAGGAGAAAAAGACGGACGTGATTCTCGGACAGAAGCGGTTGATACGGGTATTCTTCAGTCCCAGCATCCAAGGGAATTAGGTTCTCAGTGGCTGGGCCGCCGACATCGCCCCTCGAGAATCTGAGCATCCCTTTGTACTTTTGTACGCCCTACTTTACACAATCAGTCATACTGAGAACAGATGTAATGGTGTTCAAAGTTGCACCGACCGCTTTCAAGCCCGACATTGTCGTTGTTGAGCTGGGTAATATCCAAAGGAATGATAAAAATATCGCCTTGTCTGTCCGGCTCTCTTCCTTGCGTGGTGCGTGAAATGCCTCTCTCTCGGTGGTCTACCCGCTTCAGAATTTTGACCAGATATGTGAAAGGAGGATTTAAGTTGTACTGTCGACAGTTTGATTTCTTGTCAAGTGGACAAATCACACTCGAACTGAGTGTGAAAAATGCCCTTGGATAGTCGCCTGAGTGTCCCTGAGTGTTTGCCTGGCAAGAAGGAGCTAGTTGTACATTTAGCACCTCAACCTCTGAACTGATACTAGGTATTCCAAGATCATCATGTATGCCGTCACCCCAGCGATCAGATCGTCTGCTGGAAAATATGCAGTATGGGCTCTTGATATTGTTATTATCACGGTTATTCGATCGATATGGATTAGGCACAGAGGCATCAACTTGATTCCCATTGATAGGGACCGTAAAAGTCGTTCTGTTAGGCGTTGCGATCACTTATCAGGGGGCTACAGAATTACGATAGTCCAAATGAATCAAAACACAGGCAACGAAGAGTGATGTGCATTTGAACACATGAGGACCTAAAATGCTATCATGTTGGCAAGAATGAACGAACGATAAACCCTACCCCAAACGCAATCGACACCAGAGGCGCTCAGCTACGCCGGAACCCACGGAATCTTACTAACCCATCCCACGCATTGAACGCATCTATCTCGGGCAATCCCATCAACTTCGCAAATGCTTTGTAGTCAAAGGCCAAATTCACCGGGCCCGGGCGACTTAGACTGTTGTCCCTAATCACCTCAATAGCCCAAAAATATACGTCTCTCGCTGACCTCGTATAGTCCGGTATAATCCTCCCGATACAATCGTCCGATATTCCCAACAACGCATAAACATAATCTTTTGGATCTGTCGCTCCAAATCCCTTAGCCAGGCATAAGCTCACCCACTCTTTAAGTGTCGTCGTTCCGCTTTCCATCTTGGTTTCTCTCAATTTGATCATACGAAGTGCTGGACTTTGGGAAGCCCGAGAACACGGATGAATGCCTGGATAGGAAAACTCGTGAGTGTAACCACAAACCCAACCTTCCGCGGTCAGTTTCAGCACCTTTTCAAACCTTCTCTTTTTAACGAAATAGTTGCCGCATAGGATTACGTAGTCACTGGCCGTCACGAACTCTTGTATAATCCACACCCTACGCCAATACGACGCGCAACTTAGCGCCGCAACTCCCCTAGCCATTATGTGATGATTTGGAATTTCCTGGGTTCTGAAACGGCTGTCCTCAATTTCCTGGAAGATTGCGGCATCCCTTTGCTGCCGAATTCTGCAAACCGAACCGGAACGAATGCCGATTGTCCCCATGATTCTATCAACTGGTATCGTTGACAGCGCGGGTGTGAGATTAGGGAATCCTGGATCCCAGGGTCCTACCGGCGGCACTTCCAAAAGATCCATTTGGTGGCTGCACATAATTTTCATTGCCTCGTCGGCCTTTTCCCCTACGCTCCCCAACCACACCAACACCATCTCGGCAGCCGCAAAAATATCTCTCATCAACTCCACCTGATGGCCCTTCTCATTGTCGTCGCCTTGGTTGATACACAAGGCATCCACCCAAAGCGGTATTGACGCACTTTCCTGCATACTGAGGCCAGTAACAATGATTGACTTGAGAGCTTCGTAGAGGTTCTGACGGACACGGACTGTATGGCCATCGAGGTTGATTGTCGGGAGATCTCTATCATTCTCCGGAGGCGGTCCCCATTCGTAGGAGAGTGCTCTGTAGGTTTGAGGGCTCGAATCGTCCAAGTTCAACTCGATGTTTTTTAAGGTGGCGCAAATAACCCAGGGGTCATGGTCGTCTCGAGCGGTGGAAGATGTAGGCGAGTGGGCGTCGAGGAAAAGCAGGCGGATGTGCTTGCCTTCCCCGAGAGGCTGGTATGGGTATTTGCTGATTCCCGAACCCTCGTTACCGGGTATATTAGATGGCTGTTGTATTCGTTCTGACTCAAGTAGAGGACCGAGCTCGACTGGAGCTTTTGACAGGCGTTCGGGATAGACGACAGAAGTCAATATCTGAAAACCTTCATGTTCGTCATTCTCGGGATCATGCTCAAACTCTAAAGCCGGATTTTTTGGAGGTCCCATGGCGCTTTCTTTCGTGTGGCTACCTGTTGTCATCGATTTGGAAGGATTATGAGGAGTGTGAAACTGGGTTGGTGCGTGAGAAGAATCAAGATGTGGACGTTCAGGAAACTGGGCGTGAGCCATGTCATCGCCTTCAGGGCGCTCCTCTTCGGCCGGACAGGGATCAGTATCTCGATCTGCCACGGCGCTGTCACTACCCCTCAGGGCTCGAAATGACCTTTCGATCTTTTGCAGACCCGTTCGCAAAGGTAAAAAGTGCTTCAAAGTCCCACGCTTAGATGTGGACGCCGAAGTGTCTGACACAAATAAGTATCTCTTCTTCCGTTGCTTCTCATCATATCTGCGATCGTCCCACGGCATCATTGATATTGTCAAGAATCTGCTTGAAGAGTCAAGAAGTTGGCAAGTTTGAACAGGAACTAAACACCACTTTATGCCAACTTACATCCAGCAATAAAGAAAAAAAACTTTTCAAACGTCAAGGGGTGACACACGACTCAATGGCATCTGATAGCTTCGGTATCCTCTTCCTTGCGAAAAATTTGAGTGGACTGTCGAAGACGTTCGTTCGTCCTGTCGGGTAAAGGGTACTTCAGAAAGGATGCGGTCTACCGTCCATCAAGTAGAATCGATTGTATGGAACAATGGCAAGGCTTAATTCAGGTTCGGTGGAAGAGGAAAAAACCCTGGAAGATCCCACATGAATTCCTGAGCAACGAAACTCTGGGGTTGGCCATGAGTTCCTTCCTCCCTGGGCCTCAGTCACCAAATTAGTGCCTCATCTAAGTATTGCCGGAAATGTGAGCCAATTGGTCGAGGTTGATGAGTTGTTCTTCGTTGCGTGATTGGTCGCGCCTCTGAAGGTGCGTATTCTGCTTTCGAGGCCGCCTTGTCACTTCGACAGATATTGTTCCAGGAAATCGGTTCAACCGCTTTTGATTCGCGAGCAAGTTCGGAATAATGCCGGTGGCGGCTGAGGCTGTGCCAACGGTTGGGTTGGAAGGACCTTTGGGTTTAC